>CAKNXH010080699.1:0-14856 GCA_932178445.1 Andricus quercusramuli | reverse complement strand
TCCAAAATCAATATTTTTCGAACTACACCCTCTCTACCCACTCACGCCGAACCCCTCTTCCAACGACAAAAAAATCTGAAAATTCATTTTTGTAATTTTTCTCGAAAAATATTACTTTTAGAAAAAAAACATAAATATAACAATTATGTGTTTCAACGAGGTCTACAACTTTTGTGAACAACATTTTTTTCCAAAATCAATATCTTTCGAACTACACCCTCTCTACCCACTCACGCCGAACCCTTCTTCCAACAAAAAAAAAAAATCTGAAACTTCATTTTCGGGATTTTTCTCGACAATATTACTTTTAGAATAAAAACATAAATATAACAAATATGTATTTCGACGGGATCTACAACTTTCGCTAACAAAATTTTTAAATAAATAAAAAATTAACATTTTTAAAATATAGGGAGATTCCTTACTATCATCTCTTTTTTTATATTATTGAAAAAAAAATTTAATCATGATACTTTAGACTACGTTTTGTTTCAGTAAGTAACTGCAAATTGTATCTCATTATTGTTAAATAAATTCCGAAAAATTATAAACAACATATTTGAATAATGCTAGAAAGATGCTTTTTTTCTGAAATTTCTGGCTTTTTGTCCAATTTTCAATTGGAGTGAAATTATAATAAATTCAAGTTAACAAAATAATTGTTTAAACAATTTATTATCATTGTTAATAATATTCTCTTCGCTTAATTGGTAGAATGTTGCGGTTTTTCTGGAATTTTCAACTTTTTGTCTATTTTTCCTTAGGCGTGACTTAATAATTAATAATTTTAGTGAAAATAATTGTTTAAACAAATTATTATTGTTTATTACTATCTTCATCTATATCAGTGCCTGATAGTTGCGGTTTTCCGGCAATTTTTACCTTTCTGTCCTTTTTTTCACTTAGTGAGTCAGTAATTAATTAAAGTTAACAAAAAAGTTGTTTAAACAATTTAATATTGTTTATAACTATCTTTCCTTAGATAAGTGCTAGAAAATGGCGGTTTTTTCTAAAATCTTTAACTTTGCATTGCCTCTTTATTTATGAACAAATAATAAGTCAACAACAACAAAAATGATTTTTCGAATGATATTGTTGTTTCAAGTGAATTATTCTTGTTCTTTTCCCAATGCTTAAAAAAATAATTTAAAGAATAAAGCTATTTTACACAAGAGGCAGAAATCAACATTAATTTGTTTGAACAACTTTTTTTGTTAACTTCAATTAATTATTACCTCATTAAGTGAAAAAAGGACAGAAAGGTAAAAATTGCCGAAAAACCGCAACTATCAGGCATTGATGTATATGAAGACAGTCATAAACAATAATAATTTGTTCAAACAATTATTTTTGCTAAATCTAATTAATTATTAAGTCAGTCCTAATGAAAAATAAACAAACAGTTGAAAATTTAAGAAAAACCGCAACATTCTACCAATCAAGCAAAGATAATATCATTATCGATGATGATAAATTGTTTAAATAATTATTTTGTTAACTTGAATTCATTAATACTTCACTTCAATTGAAAATTGGCCAAAAAGTCAGAAATTTAAAAAAAACGCATCATTATTCAAATATAATATTATTAATAATTATAATAAATTGTTTAAACAATTATTTTCTTAACTCTAATCACTTAACTTATCTTAATTGAAAATTTGTCTAAAAATGATTTTTTTAAATTACAATTTTATAGCATTTTTCTAAGAGAATATTATTAATATTAATAATAAATTGTATAAACAATCACTCTTGTTAACATTGATAAACTATCACTTCCCTCTAACTGAAAATTGGACAACAAATGGAAAATTTGTGAAAAAACCGCGTCTTTCTACCTCCATTCTATGAGAAAATTGATAAAAACCATAATAAATTGTTTAAACAATTTAAGTTAACATCTAATCATCAGTAAAATTGGTCTTTTATATGCCAGAGATAATTTTCACTGAAAAAACCGCATAAAAAGTCATCATTACCGCGAAAAACTTAAAAAACCCATTTTTTCACTTATGGGGTTTCTTTGGGACCCTATAAAACAGACTTATGGTGTTGGTATTTGAAAAGTGATATTTTATTCGTATACTATGGCTAATTTTGGAAAGAAATGTTGAGTCTCAGCTTGATTGAGATAATATTGAGGATTCTGAATAAAATATACATAAACTTCTTTTTTTCTTATGGGAAATACGTGTTAAACTCCAAGGGGCTTGCGGCACCTTTCCGGATATAGAAAAATTATAGAGAAAGTCAAATAAAAAAATTGTGACCTTGAAAATCTGTGTTGAAGATGGAATTTTGGGCATAAAAGCGTTGTAAGACAAAATCCAAAATGGCGGATCCAATGTGGCAGACTAAAATTGTAAAACGAAACCGATTTGACTAAAATTTGCTACAAGGTGGGTTTTCAGGTCGCGGATAACAAATCCAAGGTCAAAATTAAAAAATTAAAAATGGCGGATCAAATATGGCGGACCAAAATTGTACAAGGAAACCGATGTGACTAAAATTTGCTACAAGGGGTTTTTTCGGGTCGCTGATTTCAAATTCGGGGTCAAAATGGAAGAATTCAAAATGGCGGACCAACAATGTAAAAGGAAACCGATTTGACTAAAGAATGCTACTCGGGGGTTTTTCGGGGCGCTGATTTTAAATCCAGGGTCAAAATTCAATAAAATTCAAAATGGAGGATCCAATATGGCGGACCAAAATTGTGAAAGGAAACCGATTTGACTAAAATTTGCTACAAAGGGTTTTTTTCGGGTCGTTGATTTCAAATCCGGGGCCAAAATTGAAAAATTCGCAATGGCGGACCAGAATTGTGCAAAAAAATAGATTTGCCCGCTTTTTGGAATTCTGGAATTTTGACTTTGGATTTCAAATCAGCCACCTACAAACCCTCCGGTAGGCTATTTTAAGTCGAGTGAATTTTGATATATTGTTTTGGTGCATCATATTGGATCCGCTATTGCGAATTTTTCAATTTTGACCCTGGATTTGAAGTCAGCGACCCGGAAAACCCCCTTGTAGCAAATTTTAGTCACATCTGTTTCCTTTTACAATTTTGGTCCGCCATATTGGATCCGCCATTTTTAATTTTTTAATTTTGACCTTGGATTTGTTATCAGTGACGTGAAAACCCACCTTGTAGCAAATTTTAGTGAAATCGGTTTCGTTTTACAATTTTAGTCTGCCATATTGGTTCCGCCATTTTGGATTTTGTCTTACAACGATTTACATGTCAGATTCGGATTCTGCATGCAAAAATTTTTTCTATATTCGGAAAGTTTTATTCTTTAATTTAAAAAAAAAATATCCCTCTAGGCCATTCCAATCCAAAGTTCTACGATTTTGAGAGGGAATTTCAAAAAAGGTCCACTGTGCGGCACCTCGAAATATCATTTTTTTTGAGCAAAAAAATGGATTTATTTTTGTGTAGATTTGAACAAATTCCTGGGGTGTCCCCATAAAAATTAAAAAAAAAAAAAATTTCCAGTGCATTTTTGGACCACCCTAATATGTATAGGTAACTTCTGGGTCGTAATTTTTTTTAGGTATAAATTTGGACCACCATGATACAGAAAGATTTATCAGAAGTTGGAAATTATACGGGATATTATTTATTTATTTATTTATCGTCGATAAAAGTTCCTGGCGACAGTTTTGTCGTGAAAAGAGCGGGATGTAAGTACACCTCTCATGCGCAATGGCCTTTAACCTCCTTGCAAAGGAGCACCGTTACTTGAAAGTTACCGGAACGTTTTCTCTTGCTTCCTTCGCGGAAAACGTGAGCGACGATCTTGTCCTCCTATAACTAACAATAACCTTTCATTCACGTCGCGTATCATTTTTCAATTTACACTCAAAAAAAAAAAAATTCTTGGACAAAAAAAACTGCTTTCTTGGATATATGTGAAAAATTGGTTGCATCATGAGGATGTCAGCACTACCTGGAAAACCTGGAAAAACCTGGAAAAGTCAGAGAGTTTTTAAATACCTGGAAAAACCCGTAAAAGTCAGGGATTTTTTTTATAGTCAGGGAATTTTTCGAGAGCGTACTTAATTTTTTTAATTGCAATATGAAATTGAATAACAATGATTCTTCATCGGTAAAAGTAGCTTTATATTACTGTCATCAACTATCTAGTTGAAAAATTGTTTTATTTTTTTTTTAAATTAATTTTTCAACTGAAAATTTAACTATTCTCTTTTTGGTTGAAAATTGATTTTAGTTGAAAATTTAAGTACCTGGTTGAAAATTCCTGTATTTTGTTGAAAATTCAACAGATTGCTTGCTATTTTTTCTCTCTCTTGACTAAAAAATATTTCT
The DNA here is from genome assembly GCA_932178445.1 of Andricus quercusramuli. Taxonomy (NCBI): domain Eukaryota; kingdom Metazoa; phylum Arthropoda; class Insecta; order Hymenoptera; family Cynipidae; genus Andricus; species Andricus quercusramuli. The sequence continues at coordinate 10,523 of CAKNXH010080699.1, read as the reverse complement.
TAGTTGAAAATTCCACTCATGTTAAAAAAACGCCTTTGTTGAATACAACTGTTTTTGATTAAAAATTGCAATTTTTTCGGAATGAAAATTCCATTACATGTGGAAAGTTAAACTCTTTTGTTAAAAATTAATTTTTTTGGTTTAAGATTCATCCTTTTAATTAAAAATTGATCTTTTTGGTTGAAAAATAAGCTAGTTTTTTGAAAACTTGTTTTTTTTTTATCAAAAATTAACTCTTAAACTGAAAATTAACTATCTCAGTTTTAGTTTTTAAGTTGAAAATTTCTTTTTTTTATATTAATCTTCTTGTTTGAAAATTCATCTCTTTGGTTGAAATTTTTTTTTTGCGGAAAATTAATTTTTCAAACTTAAAATTCAACTATTTGGTTGAAAAATGATCTTTTTAGCTCAAAATTCAATTATTTGATGGGAAATTGATATTTTTTAGTTGAAAATTCCTTTTTTTTTGGAAGAAATTAATCTTATTGTTTGAAAATTCATCTCTTTGGTTGAAAATTTAAATATTCCAGTGAAATAATTATCATTGTAGTTGAAAATTCATGTTTTCGGTTGAAAATAAAACTATTTGGTTGGAAGTTAAACGCTCTGCTTAAATTCATCACTTTGGTTGAAATTTTTTTTTCGCGGAAAATTAACTTTTTCAACTTCAAATTCGACTATTTGGTTGAAAAATCGTCTTTTTTACTTGAAAATTCAACTATTTGGTTGATAATGTATTTTATTGAAAAATGGTCTTTTTTGGTAGAAAATTCATCTTCTTGGTTGAAAATTCAACAATTTTGTTAAAAAATTACTATGATCCTGTTAAAAATGCAATATTTTCACTTGAAATTAATTTTTTTTCAAATTTAAAATTCAACTATTTGGTTGAAAATTGATCTTTTTCAGTTGAATGTTCAACTATTTTTACTTGATAATTAATTTTTTTACTGTAAAATTTACTTAGTCCATTTGCGGTTGAAAACTGATCGTTTTTAGCTCAAAATTCAATTATCTGATTGAAGATTTATCTTTTTTAGTTGAAAATTCCTTTTTTTTTTGCGAGAAATTTATCTTCTTGTTTGAAAATTCATCTTTTTGGCTTTTTTTTTTTGCGGAAAATTAATTTTTCAAACTTAAAATTGAACTATTTTGTTGAAAAATGATTTCTTTCATTTGAAAATTTAACTATTTAGTTCAGAATTCATGTATTTTGTTGAAAAATCGCCTTTTTTGGTAGAAAATTAATCTCTTCGATTGAAAATTGAACAATGTGGTTAAAAATTCATCTATCCTGTTGAAAATGCAATATTTTTACTTGCTAATTAAATTTTTTAATTTATAATTTATTTGTTCCATTTTCGGTTGAAAACTGATCGTTTTAGCTCAAAATTCGATTATTTGATGGGAAATTGATATTTTTTAGTTGAAAATTCCTTTTTTTTTGGAAGAAATTAATCTTATTGTTTGAAAATTTTAATATTCCAGTGAAATAATTATCATTCTAGTTGAAAAGTCATGTTTTTGGTTGAAAATAAAACTATTTGGTTAAAAGTTAAACTCTTTTGTTAAGAATTTATCACTTTTGTTGAAATTTTGTTTTTTCGCGGAAAATTAACTTTTTAAACTTAAAATTCAACTATTTGGTTGAAAAATCATCCTTTTTATTTGAAAATTCAACTATTTATTTGAGAATTCATGTATTTTATTGAAAAATCGTCTTTTTTGGAAGAAAATTCATCTTCTTAGTTGAAAATTCAACTATTTTGTTAAAAAATTACCATGATCCTGTTAAAAATGCAATATTTTTAAATGAAAATTATTTTTTTTAATTCAAAATTCAACTATTCTATTTTTGGTTAGAACAGATCGTTTTTAATTCAAAATTCAACTATTTGGTTGCAATTTGGTCTTTTTCAGTTGAACGTTCAACTATTTAGTCGAGAATTCATGTATTTTGTTGCAAAATCGACTTTTTTGGTAGAAAATTAATCTTTTTGATGGGAAATTTAACTATTTGGTTAAAAATTCATCTATCCTTTTGAAAATGCAATATTATTACTTGATAAATAATTTTTTACTGTAAAATTTACTTATTCCATTTGCGGTTGCAAACTGATCTTTTTTAGCTCAAAATTCAATTATTTGATTGAAAATTGTTTTTTTTTTTTGTAGTTGAAAATTCCTTTTTTTTTTGAGAAATTGATCTTCTTCTTTGAAAATTCAAATATTCCAATAAAGTATTTATTATTTTAGTTGATAATCCATGTTTTTGGTTGAGAGTAAAACTATGTTGTTGAAAGTTAAACTCTTTGGTTAAGAATTCAGCACTTAAGTTGAAATTTTTTTTCTCGAAAATTAATGTTTTAAACTTAAAACTCAACTATTTGGTTGAAAATTCATGTATATTATTCAAAAATCGTCTTTCTTGGTAGAAAATTAATCTTTTTGGTGCAATATTTTTTTGAGCAAATTTTTTTGAGAGGGTAATTATTTTTTCTTTTTAAAATGAAATGTAAAATTGAATATCGATAAGATTTCAGTTTTAAAAGTAGCTTTATATTAATGTATTTAACTATATTGATGAATTTTTTTTGTAAATAATTTTTTACACTGAAAAATTTAACTATTCTCTTTTTAGTTGAAAATTCAACTATTTCGTTGATAATTCATATCTTTTGTTGAATATTATTTTTGCTAGAAAATTCAACTCAACTTGGAAATTCGTCTTTTTTGGTTGATTTCAAATAAAATAAAAATCTTCTTTGGTTAAAATACCAGCTACATTATTTTTCGTTCAGAATTCATTTTTTTTAATGAAGTTTGAATTTTTTTTCTTTGGCTGAAAATTATTTTTTTTCCTGAAAGTTTAACTATTCCAGTTGAATATTCCATCGTTTTAGTTGAAAATTCATCTGCTTTTTTGAAAACGTAACTACTCTTTTTTTAATATTTTTTTTTATTTGTTGAAAATTTTTTTTTATATTGAAAATCTAACTATTCCAATTAAGTAATCCATAATACTATTGAAAATTTATATCTTTTGATGCAATTTTTTTTTCAGATGAAAATTTAACGATTCCATTTTTTATTGCCAATTTTTTTTACTTTGAGAATTCTTCTCTTTTTTAGTTAAAAATTCATGGATTTTATTAAAAATTCGTCTTTTTTGTTCGAAAAACAATCTTTTTGGTTGAAAATTAATTTTTTTGTTTGTTGAAAATTCAACTATTCCAGTTAAAGGTTCATAATTTCATATAAAAATTCATCTTTTTGGTTGAACATTCAACTATTCCAGTTGAAGATTTTTAAATTCAGTTGAAAATTTTTGAGTTAGTTTGAAAAAGAATTTTTGTTTAAAATTTATCTTTTGCAGTTCAAAATTCAACCATTAGGTTGAAAATTTGCCTTTTTTACTTGGAAATTAACTCTTTTCTTAAAAATTCTTCTTTTTGGTTTAAAATTCATCTATTGTAGTTGAAGATTCAACATTTTAGTTGAAAATTTTATTTTCTTGCAAAATTAAATTTTTTAACTGAAAATCTAATTATTCCATTTTTGACTGAAAATCCAACTATTTTATTCAAAAGTCATGTTTTTTGTCAAATATTCTTTTTGGTTGAAAATCAATCTTCTTGGTTGAAAATTCATATTTTTGCTTTAAAATTCAACGGTTTGTTTGCAATTTTTCCTCTCACTCTTGACTGAAAAATCTTTTTTAGTTGAAAATTCAACTCAATTTTAAAAAGTCGTATTTTTTTTGGTTGAATTTAAATGTTTTTGATCAAAAATTAAAATCTTTTTTGGATGAAATATCAACTACTTTATTTTTCGTTCAGAATTAATTTCTTTTTTATAGAAATTTCTTTTGGTACAAAATTCAACTGTTTTGTTGCAAATCAATCTTTTTTTAATTGAAATTTTCTTTAAAATTGTTTTCTTATTTATTTTTTACTTATTTAAAAAAAAATAATTCAACCAAAAATATGAAATTTTGTCCAAATAGTAGATTTTTCAATCAATCCAAAAGATAAATTTTCCATCAACAAAAAAACGAAGTTTCAACTAAACAATTTTTTTCAATGAAACAAACGAATTCTTAACAAAGAATAAAATAGCTAAATTTTCTACTAAACAGATCATTTTTTAGCGAAGAAGATTACATCTCTATCACAAGGGGTAAATTTTGCACAAAAAATGGAATAGTTAAAGTGAATTTTCAACTAAAATGATGAATCTTAATTATTAACAAAAAATTATTTTTGAACCAAATACATGAATTTCAAACTAACAAGATAAATGTTCTAGCAAAAATAAATTAGGCTAATTTTCAGTTAATAAAATAAATTTCCAAACAAAAAAACGACGCATTTTCAACAAGAATTTTCAACCAAAAAAATTAATTTTTAACCGAAAAGATAAAATTTCAATTAATGAGAGTACTCTTTAAAAAAAATGGATTTTCAATAAATAGTTACATTTTCATTGAAAACAGATGAATTTTCAACTAAAAATAGAATAGTTAAATTTTCAGTAAAAACAATTAATTTTCAATAAAATTAAAGTAAATTTTCAACGAAATAGTATAATTTTCAACCAAGAAGACTAAATTTCTATCAAAATAGATAAATTTTAGACAAAAATGGAAAATATATTTTCAGTTAAAAATATTATCTCTAAATAAGAAAAATCTTATTTTTCACTAAAAAGATGAATTTTCACATTTTCAACGAATAAGATGAATTTTTAATGAAGTACATCAATTTTCAACCAAATATTTGAATTTTTGATGGAATTTCTAACCAAAAGGAGGAATTAGTCACCAACAGTGTTTGACACGTTACCGTTACTGCCTAAAAATTGGTAACGCGTTACCGTTACCGTTACTAAAAAAAGTAATGCGTTACCTTACCGTTACTTTTTTTTATTAAATGTTTAATATATTATTTGAATGTCCGAAAAAAATCTTAAGAATTTGGTACATTTGACAATAATAAGTTTATAAATCCATACTGCAGTTTACTTAAGACTTGCCATACAAATTTATATTTTTTTTTCAATAGTAAAATTTTTTTCATGTAAAATTACTGTCAGAAAACACATCATCTGATTGGTTTTCTTGACATTGAAATATTTCATGTAATGCTAAACGTATTTAAAATTTGTATACAGTAACGATCGGTAACGAGCGTTACTTTACATTACCGTTACCAAAAAATTGTAAAGCGTTACCGTTACCGTTACATTTTTTGAAAAATAACGCGTTACCGTTACCGTTACCGTTATTTGTTTTATGAATTTGAACTAATTTCTGGGCCGTATACATGAAAATTCGAGAAAAAAAAATTTCCAACTCATTTTTGAACCACTCTTTAATTAAATATTTATGTTTTGAGGCTTTTAGTGAGCAGTTGTTTAATTTGCAATGGTATTTGTGAGGAAACAGAGTTGGAAACTATAAGATTAAATTTGAGTAATTAGTAAATTAAATTAATTATTTCGAGCTCAGACTGCTTGGCAACAGTTTTCCATCGATCTATATTGGCCGCCGGGTATTAAGCGGATGTTAATATTTGATTGTCGGTTGCCGGGGTCGAAAGCGCAGGCGTATGCATCTTCGATCGCTCTTTCTCTTTCTCTCAATTTATGCACCTCTACTTCCCTTCAGAGGTAAAATACTGCTGCAATGTTCATGATAAAATCTCATCTCTTCAAAAGTTTCAAAAATGGTTCGCGAATGAAATATTCCATGCAAATCAAATCTTATTTTGTATTCGAAATTATAATTTTTCGAGTTGGAAAAGGGAAGGGAAATGTTCTGTCACACCCTATCCCTTTCCCAGCTTTATGATTTCTTTACAAAAATTGTGAGAATTACTCTATTTGAAAATTTATGATCAAAAAGTCTTTTCTATTCATGTTTCAAATTTGGATTATGTTGATGACAAAAGATTTTCTGTTTGAAACAGATGTTTCAAATATTATAAATGACCATAATTTCCTCACTCTTTAATGAAATGTATAAATATTATAGGTCAATCGATTATATTTTTTGTATCAACTTTAAATTATGTTAGTAAAAAAAGTTTTAGTATAAAAAACCGTGTTTTCTAATATTATGCATTGCCATAAATGTCTTACTCTTCGATAAAATGTATGAATATTATAGGTCAATCGATTCGTCTCGAACCAAGGATTTTTTCATACTGTCGCATCAACTTCAAATTATGAAAATCAAAACATTTCTACTATAAAAATCGATTTTAAGTTTAATGTAAATGACGAGTACTTTCTCACACTTCAATAAAATGTAGTAATATTATAAGTCAATCGATTCATCTCCAACCAAGGAATCTTTTATATTGTTGGATGAACTTTGAATTATGTTGAAGAAAAAACTTTTACTATAAAAAACCGTATTTTCAAATATATCAATTACCATAACATCCCTATTATTTGATAAAATTTATTAATAGTGTAGGTCAATCGATTCGTCTCGAACCAAGGAATCTTCTTTATTCTTGTACCAACTTTAAATTATGTGAATGAAAAAATTTTCACTATAAAAATGTACTTTAAGTATAATATAAATGACGATAACTTCCTCACACTTCAATAAAATATAGTAATATTATAGGTCAATTGATTCGTCTCGAACGAAGGAATCTTTTAAATTGTTGGATGAACTTAGAATTATGTTGAGGAAAAAACTTTTACTATAAAAAACCAGTACTTTCAATTATATAAATTACCATAACTTCCCTATTATTTGATGAAATGTATTAATAGTGTAGGTCAATCAATTCGTCTCAAACAAAGGAATCTTCTTTATTCTTGTATTAACATTAAATCATGTGAATGAAAAAATGTTCACTATAAAAATCTATTTTAAGTATAATATAAATGACGATAACTTCCCCACACTTCAATCAAATTTATTGATGTTATAGGTCAATCGATTCGTCCAGAACCAAGGTATCTTGTTTATTCTTGTATCAACTTTAAATTATATTAACGAAAAAATGTTCACTATAAAAATCTATTTTAAGTATAATCTAAGTGACGATAAGTTCCTCACACTTTAATAAAATGTATTAATATCATAGGTCAATCAATTCTTCTCGAACCAAGGAATCTTTTATACTCTTGCATTAACTTTAAACAATGAGAATGAACAAAATTTTACTATAAAAATCAATTTTAAGTATAATGTAAATGACGATTACTTCCTCACACTCCAATAAAATGTAGTAATATTATAAGTCAATCGATTCGTCTCGAACCAAGGAATCTTTTATATTGTTGGATGAACTTTGAATTATGTTGAGGAAAAAATTTTTACTATAAAAAAACCATATTTTCAATTATATAAATTACCATAACTTCCCTATTCTTTGATAAAATGTATTAATAATCTAGGTCAATCAATTCTTCTCGAACCAAGAAATCTTCTTTATTCTTGTATCAACTTTAAATTATATGAATGAAAAAATGTTCACTATAAAAATCTATTTAAGTATAATATAAATGACGATAACTTTCCCACACTTTAATAAAATGTATTAATATTATAGGTCAATCGATTCGTCTCGAACCAAGGAATCTTTCATATTGTCGCATCAACTTTAAATTATGAAAATCAAAACATTTTTACTATAAAAATCTATTTTAAGTATAATATAAATGACGATAACTTCCCCACACTTCAATCAAATTTATTGATGTTATAGGTCAATCGATTCGTCCAGAACCAAGGTATCTTCTTTATTCTTGTATCAACTTTAAATTATATTAACGAAAAAATGTTCACTATAAAAATCTATTTTAAGTATAATCTAAGTGACGATAACTTCCTCACGCTTTAATAAAATTTATTAATATCATAGGTCAATCAATTCTTCTCGAACCAAGGAGTCTCTTATACTCTTGCATTAACTCTAAACAAAGAGAATGAACAAAATTTTACTATAAAAATCAATTTTAAGTATAATGTAAATGACGATTACTTCCGCACACTTCAATAAAATGTAGTAATATTAGAAGTCAATCGATTCGTCTTGAACCAAATAATCTTTTATATTGTTGGATGAACTTTGAATTATGTTGAAGAAAAAACTTTTACTATAAAAAACCGTCTTTTCAAATATATCAATTACCATAACTTCCCTATTATTTGATAAAATTTATTAATAGTGTAAGTCAATCGATTCGTCTCGAACCAAGGAATCTTCTTTATTCTTGTACCAACTTTAAATTATGTGAATGAAAAAATTTTCACTATAAAAATCTACTTTAAGTATAATATAAATTACGATAACTTCCTCAAACTTCATTAAAATGTATTGATATTATAGGTCAATCGATTCGGCTTGAACCGAGGAATCTTTCATATTATCGCATCAACTTTAAATTATCAAATAGAAAAAAATTATACTATAAAAATCGATTTTAAGTATAATATGAATGACGACAACTTCCTCACACTTAAATAAAATGTCGTAATATTATAGGTCAATCGATTCGTCTCCAACCAAGGTACCTTCTTTATTCTTGTATGAACTTTAAATTATGTGAATGAAAAAATGTTCACTATAAAAATCTATTTTGAGTATAATATAAATGAAGATAACTTCCTCACACTTTAATGAAATTTATTAATATTATAGGTCAATCGATTCGTCTCAAACAAGAAATCTTTTATATTGTCGAACGAATATTGAATTATGTTGAAGGAAAAAGTTTTAGCATAAAAAACCTTATTTTGAAATATTATGCATTACCATAGCTTTCTCCCTTTTAAATAAAATGTGTTAATATTGTAGGTCAATCAATTCGTCTCGAACAAAGGAATCTTTCATATTGTCGCATCAACTTTAAATTATCAAAATTAAAAAAAATTTTACTATAAAAATCGATTTTAAGTATAATGTAAATGACGATTACTTCCTCACACTTCAATAAAATTTAGTAATATTATAAGTCAATCGATTCACCTCGAACCAAGGAATCTTTTATATTGTGGGATGAACTTTGAATTATGTGGAAGAAAAAAGCTTTACTATAAAAAACCCGTATTTTCAAATGTATAAATTACCATAACTTCTCTATTATTTGGTAAAATGTATTAATAGTGTAGGTCAATCAATTCGTCTAGATCCAAGGAATGTTCTTTATTCTTGTATCGACATTAAATCATGTGAATGAAAAAATGTGTCACTATAAAAATCTATTTTAAGTATAATATAAATGACGATAACTTCCCCACACTTTGATAAAATGTGCTGATATTATAGGTCAATCGATTTGTCTTGAACCAAGGAATCTTTCATATTCTCGCATCAACTTTAAATTATCAAATCAAAACATTTTTACTATAAAAATTGATTTTAAGTATAATGTAAATGGCGATAACTTCCTCACACTTCAATAAAATGTAGTAATATTATAGGTCAATCGATCCGTCTCGAAACAAGGAATCTTTCATATTGTTGGATGAACTTTGAATTATGTTGAAGAAAAAAGTTTTAGTATAAGAAACCGATTTTTAAAATACAAAAATTACCATAACTTCCCTGAATCTTTAATAAAATCTATCAATATCGTAGGTCAATCGGCTCGTCTCGAACCAAGGAATTTTATATAATCATGCATCAGCTTTGAATTATGTAGAAAAAAAAAGTTTTACTATAAAAATCCGATTTTCAAAATATATAAATTACCATAACTTCTTTACTCTTCAATAAAAAGTATCAATATTATAGGACAATCGATTCGCCTCGAACCAAGAAATCTTTTGTATTTTTGCATCAACTTTGAATTATGTTGAAGAAAAAACTTTTACTATAAAAACCTATATTTTCAAATATATCAATTACCATAACTTCCCTGTTATTTGATAAAATTTATTAAAATTGTAGGTCAATCAATTCGTCTCGAACCAAGGAATCTTCTTTATTCTTGTGTCAACTTCATATTATGTGAATGAAAAAATTTTCACTATAAAAATCTACTATAAGTATAATATAAATGACGATTACTTCCCCACACTTTACTAAAATATATTGATATTATAGGTCAATCGATCCATCTTGAACCAAGGAATCTTTTTTGTTCTGGGATGAACTTTGAATTATGTTGATGAAAAAAGTTTTAGTATAGAGAACCGTATTTTCAAATATTATTCGTTACCATAGCTTTCTTACTCTTCAATAAAATGTATCAATATTATAGGTCAATCGATTCGTCTCGAATCAGAACATCTTTTCTATTCTCGCATCAATTTTAAATTATGAAAATGAAACATTTTTTACTATAAAAATCGATTTTATGTATAATATAAATGACGATAACTCCCTCACACTTTAATAAAATGTATTGATATTATAGGTCAATCGATTCATCTCGAATCGACACATTTTTTCTATTCTCGCATCAACTTTAAACAATGAGAATAAACAAAATTTTGCAATAAAAATCGATTTTAAGTGTAATATAAATGAAGATAACTTCCTCACACATCAATA
>CAKNXH010080698.1:0-11368 GCA_932178445.1 Andricus quercusramuli | reverse complement strand
ATAGGTCAATCAATTCGTCTCGGACCAAGGAATCTTGTATCTTGTTGGATGAACTTTGAATTATGTTGAAGAAAAAAGTTTTAGTATAAAAAAACCTTATTTTCAAATATTATGCATTACCATAACTTTCTCATTCTTTAATAAAATGTATTAATAGTATAGGTCAATCGAATTTTCTTGAAACAAGGAATCTTTCATATTGTCGCATCAACTTTAAATTATCAAAATGAAAAATATTTACTATAAAAATCGATTTTAAGTATTATGTTGAAGAAAAAAGTTTTAGTATAAAAACCCGTATTTTCAAATATATAAATTACCGTAACTTCCTCACACTTTAATAAAATGTATTGACATTATAGGTCAATCGATTCATCTCGAATCGGCACATTTTTTCTATTCTCGCATCCGCTTTAAACAATGAGAATAAACAAAATTTTACAATAAAAATTGATTTTAAGTGTAATATAAATGAAGATAACTTCCTCACACATCAATAAAATGCATTAATATTATAGGTCAATCAATTCGTCTCGGACCAAGGAATCTTGTATCTTGTTGCATCAACTTTGAATTATGTTAAAGAAAAAAGTTTTACCATAAAAAAACCGATTTTAAAAATATATAAATTAACATAACTTGCTCACACTTTAATAAAATGTCTTGATATTATAGGTCAATCGATTCGTCTTGAGCCAAGGAATCTTTTATATTATCGCATCAACTTTAAATTATCAAATAGAAAAAAATTATACTATAAAAATCGATTTTAAGTATAATATAAATGACGAGAACTTCCTCACACTTCAATAAAATGTAGTCATATTATAGGTCAATCGATTCGTCTCTGAACCAAGGTATCTTCTTTATTCTTGTATCAACTTTAAATTACGTGAATAAAAAATGTTCACTATAGAAATCTATTTCAAGTATGATATAAGTGACGATAACTTCCTCACACTTTAATAAAATTTATTAATATTATAGGTCAATCAATTCGTCTCAAACCAAGGAATCTTTCATATTCTCGCATTAACTTTGAACAATGAGAATGAACAAAATGTTACAATAAAAATCGATTTTAAGTATAATATAAATGAAGATAACTTCCTCACACTTCAATAAAATGTATTAATATTATAGGTCAATCGATTCGTCTCGAAACAAGGAATCTTTTATATTGTTGAATGAACTTTGCATTATGGTGAAGAAAAAAGTTTTAGTATAAAAAACCTTATTTTCAAATATTATGCATTACCATAGCTTTCTCACTCTTTAATGAAATGTATTAATATTATAGGTCAATCGATTTGTCTCGAAACCAGGAATCTTTTATATTGTTGGATGAACTTTGAATTATGTTGAAGAAAAAACTTTTACTATAAAAAACCGTATTTTCAAATATTATGCATTACTATAGCTTCCTTACTCTTCAATAAAATATATCAATATAATAGGTCAATCGATTCGTCTCGAATCAACACATCTGTTCCATACTCGCATGAATTTTAAATTATGAAAATGAAAAAATTTTACTATAAAAATCGATTTTAAGTATAATATAAATTACGATAACTTCCTAGCACTTTGATCAAATGCATTGATATTCTAGGTCAATCGATTCGTCTTGAACAAAGGAATCTTTCATATTGTCGCATCAATTTTAAATTATCAAATAGAAAAAAATTGTACTATAAAAATCGATTTTAAGTATAATATAAATGACGATAACTTCCCCACACTGAAACTGTATTGTAGAAAGTTCTTTTTTGGCTAAAAAATTCAATAATTTTGTAGAAAATCGGTTTTTTCACTTGAAAATTAGTTTCTTGAAATGAAAATGTATAGCAATTCCATTTTTGGTTCAAAGTTGATCTTTTTCATTCTGAAAACTCAACTATTTGGTTAAAAATTTATGTAATTTGTTAAAAATTTGACCTTTTTTGTAGAAAATTAATCTTTTTGCTTTAACATTCAAGATTTGGAATGCAATTTTTTTTTCTCTATTGACTAAAAAATCGTTTTGTTTGAAAACACAACTCTTGTTGAAAATTCGTGTTTTCGGATTAAAGATTTAACTGTTTTGTAGAAAATTTGAATTTTTTCTCGAAAATTGGACAGTTTGGTTGAGAATTCAACTAATTGGTCGAATTTTGAACTACTTTGTTTGAAATTCATTTTTTAGTTAAAAAATCATAATTTTAGTACAGTTTTTTTTAGTTTGTTAAAAACTAGATTTTTAACCGAAAAATTCAATGTTTGGTTGGAAATTAACTTTTTGATTAAAAATTCCTATTTTCGTGTTGAAAAATCAACTGCATTGTAGAAAATTTTTCTTTCAGGCTTCAAAATTCAACAATTCGGGAGAAAATTAAGTTTTTTCGATTAAAAATCAATTTTCTGAAACGAAAATATAACTATTTGATTTTTTTTTGAAAACTGATGTTCTGAATTCAACAATTCAACTACTTTGTTTCAAAATTATCTTATTTATTAAAAATTCGAAATTGCGAAATTTCAAAATAAGTTTTTTGCTCAGTTACAATTTTCTTGAAAATGTGCAAGAACATGTTTTTTTTTGGATTCATCCATGTGGTTGAAAATTTAACTGTTCTGCGTTTTTTTTGTTTTTTTTTATAAATTCAAGTATTCATTAGAAATATTAAATACTTTGCTGCAATTTTTTTAAAATTAATTTTTTATCTTAAAATGTGGCTATTCGATTTGATCATATTGTTTAAGGTTTCGACTATTATTTAAAAAATTCTTCTATTTTAATTGTATTCAGTCGGTTTTTAATTCGTGTTTATTTTTGTTGAAAATTAGTTTTTTTATGCTAAAAATTCACTTTTCCTGGCAAAAATAAAAACTAATTATCAACCGGTTCAATTCAACTAAAAAATACTAATTAATAACATAATAGTTGAATATTCAACAATAAAGGAAAACTCTTCAACCAAAAATGGAATAACTACATTTTCAGGTAAAAAAAATTAATTTTTAATAAAAAAAAACAAATATGTAACAAAATAGTTATATTCTTTAAATAAATAGGATAATTGAAGGCAAATAGTTTAATATTCTGCCAAAGTATTTGAATTTTCAACCAAAATTTGAAAATTCAACAAAAATAATTTGCAACCAAATAGTTGAATTGTACAACCAATATGATGAATCCTCAACAAAAATAAAATTAATTTTTTACGAAATAGTTCAGTTTGAAACTAAGTAGTTAATTTTTCAGTTTAAAAAAAAATGAATTCTCAGCTAAATAGTTGAATTTTCAGCTAAAGAGATGAATTTTTATATAAAATAATGAATCTTCATTCAAAAATAAAATTTTCAGTAATGATTTCAACATTTTAACATTCAACCAACCCTTTGAATTTTGAGCCAAAAATTAGATTTTTTATCCCAGAATATATTTTTCTACAAGAAAAGATGAATTCATCTTTTCTTGTAGAAAAATTTAGAGTATTGATGTTATTTTATTGACCAGAGTAATTAGTTAATTAATTTCTGATGTTAAATTTGGCCGATTACTGGTTAAATAATTTTTGGCGAAACGAGAAAACATCTACCTCGGCCCGGATTTTAACCGGGAACGCCACTATTCATTAGTGGGGTGTTTAACCAATTACGTCAATTACGCAAGATTGAAAAAAAATATACGTGAAGTTTCAACCAAGTGCTTCATTTTTCAACTAAAAAAGATGACGCTTAATCTCAAAAAATAAATTTTCAACGAAAAATGGAATATTTAAATTTTCAGTTGAAGCGTTAATTTATGAAACGAATTTTAAAAAAAAATAGTTGAATTTTCAATCAGGCAGCAGCATTTTTAACCAAGCTTTACTACTAGTTCATTTTTGGTAAAAAATTGATCTTTTTTGGTTTAAAATTAATGTAATCGGTTAAAAATTATTTTTTTTTTAGTTGAGAATTCACTTTAACTATTCAATTTTTTGTGGAAAATTTAACTTTTTTAGTAGAAATGTAATCTTTTTCATTAAAAAATTATCTGTTTAGTAAAAAATTCAACTATTCTATTTGTTGTTAAGGTTTCATTGCTCTCATTGGAAAAAATTATTCAGTTGAAAATTCGTTTTTTTTTTAAATAGATATTTCATAATTGTGATTAAAAATTAATTTCGTTGGTTGAAAATTCCTTTCCTTTGAGTTAAAAATTAATTTTTTCAACTGTAGATACAACTATTCCATTTTCGCTTGAAAATGTATATTTTTAAATGAAAATATATTAATTTTGCTGAAAACTCGTGTTTTTTTTAATTTACTTTTCTGACTGAAAACTGAAATATTATATTTTTGGTTTGTAAATTGATCTTTTTAGTTTTAAACTGAATTATTTTGTTGATAATTCATTTTTTTTGGTTGAAAATTGATTGTCTTAACTGAAAATTTATTTATTTTATTTTTGGTTAAAAAATCATTTTTTTAATGAAAAAAAGTATTTCGTTGAAAATTCGTTTGTTTTTTTTTGCACATTTATTTTTCTGACATTCTAATTATTCTAATTTTCGTTGAAATTTGATTTTTTTAGATTAAAATTCTTGTACTTTATTGAAAATGAGTCTTCTTTGATAGAAAATTAATATTTCAAGTTGAAAATTAAACTATTCGGTTAAAAATTCATAGTTTTGGTTGAATATTCATAATTTCAGTTAAAAATGTATTTCTCTGGTTGAAAATGTATCTTTTTGACTTGAAAACACATCTATAATGTGTTTTAGACGCATTCAGAAATAAAATTCATTCTGCATTAAGGCCATGTGATGAGTGGGTCACGTGACCAGATTCCTACTTTACCGGCACTTTTCTATTTCCTAACTTATTTTGTTTACACACGAATAGCCAAATCGAGTTGAAAATTTGGGATAATAAATAAGAAGCACTGATAAAGGTGGGTCTGTTCCTAAATTTCAATAATCATGGAAAAAAATTATTTACAAAAAAAAAACTTTTTTCATAATTGTAAAAATTCTGGACGAGACCCACCTTTCTTAGTGCTTCTTATTTCATACCCCAAATTTTCAACTTGATGTGGCCTTTCGAGTGAAAATAAGTTAGGATATAAAAAAAGTGCCGGTAAGGTAGGAATCTGGTCACGTGACCCACTCATCACACGGCCTTAAAAACAGAACAAAAAAGAGTTTATACAAAATTCCATTTATATTTCGTACTTAAAAAAAAGGTGGTCAACTCCAGTGTCACAATAAATTTTTTTCTGGGGGGGGGGCACCTAAATGTCAAAAATTGTCACAAAAGGAAGGGGTGAGTAAAAAATCATTGAAAATAGCTTCAGGTAATATGTGGATGCTCCCTTAAGGTTTAGGTTGATTCTTCGACTTTTGTTAGCCCTCCTTAGTGTAAAGCAGTAGTTGTCATTCGCCATTTACAATTTCGTAACGCGATGCCAACCCGAAAATAAACGGCTTTTATTTTTCGCGTATGGTGCGGGCGTCCTCGTAGAAAAAAAGATCCCTCTGATTGGAGTACTGCCAGTTTAAGTGAATGAAACGGGAGAAGCTTTGGTGAAAGTTACTAGATCTTGCCTCGCGAATCAAAGAAAATAAAAAAAGGGATGACAGAAAAGAAGGAAAAAAGTCCCGACAGGTATACAATATCAACCTCTTGATCAGAGATCACTTCAATAATTTCCTTGATACCTGACGTCTCGAATTTCCGCTTCCGCCCTAAAGTTCAGGCATTCATCTGTATAGTTGACCAAGAACCGAACTTTGTAGACCGGAAGCAAGGTCTATGGCTTAATGTCTCCATTAAATTTAGAAAAGAATCTTTAAAAAGCAAAGTTAAAAAAAAAAGTCAAATTGTGTAAGAGAATTGCAGAAAAAAACTTTATTTTATGTGTTAATTAATTCAAGACAAGGGCAACAGTTAAGGGCCTTTATGAGAATGGGCAAACAGTTTTCAATTTTGAGGCGGTACGGTTGAATATTTTTGTCTAATCTTTTGCATACGTCATCTAAATAGTAATATCTTCGAGCAAGCACAGCCGCTTTTTCGAAAAAATGTTTATATTTTGTTTAATAAGCGAAAAGAAGAGTACAAAAGCAGTGACGCTCAGTGCTAACTATCTGCACGTTTTTGCCGCTTGCTCGGACCCTTGGTTATCGGATCATTAGAGACATTTAGTTTCATATTTGAGACTTCACAATCTTTCCCCCTGTTCCCCTCTTTTCCCTTTTTTAAAGAATTGTTTTCCCCTTTTTTTTAAGTTCTTTCTTTTCCCCCTATTTTCAAGATTTTTCCATTTTTCGCTCAATTGCGATCTGAATTAGTAGAACCCGAGAAGAAAAATTTTTTTAATTGAAAATTCATATTTTCCATTTGAAAATTCAAATTTTGTTTGAAAATTCATCTTTTTGTTTAAAATTCATCTTTTTTGGTTGAAAATTAATTTTCTTTGGGATAAAATTAATCCTTCTTGGTTAAAAATTCAACAGTTTGTAGAAAATTGAACAATTGGGATGGAAATTCATATTTTTCTTGAAAATTGATCGTTTTTAAGTTTAAAAATTCAACTATTTTGTTTTTCTACAATATAGATGAATTTTTGAATTCAACTTCTTGAAAATTGTTTTTGTTATTGTTGAAAAAGAAGATTTCAAATTGTAAATTTAACTATATATATATATGGTTGAAAGTGTATCTTTTTTGGTTAAAAACTTCTCGTTTTCAGCTGAAAAATCAACTATTTTATTGGAAATTCATTTTTATTGATTGAAAATTAACTTTTTCGCTGAAAATTCATCTTTTTGGGTTTAAAAGTCAACTTTTTTCTAAAATATGCGATTTTTCAACTTGAAAACTTAACTCCATTATTAAAAATTTGTCTATTTGGGCAGAAAATCAATCTTCTTTGTTGAAAATTCTTTGTTTAAGGATTCAACTATTTTATTAAAAATTGGTCTTTTTTTTTAATGTGACTGGTGGAAAATTCTTTTTTTTTAATGTAAATTCATTTTTTAACTGAAAATATATCTATCATGTATTTTGTTGAAAACTCATCTTTTGGTAGCAAATTTACCTTTTTAGTTTAAAAATTTAACTATTTACTTACATTTTCAACTATTTTCTTTAAAATTTAATTATCTTCTGAAAAATTCAACTTTGATCGAAAATTCAATTATTTTGTTAAAAATACTTTTTTATATGAAAAAATTTTTTTGTTATTAAAAATTTTCCCATTTCGCTTTGAAAATTCAAGATTTTGCTGAAAAATCATCTTTGTATGTAGGGAGTTCAAGTATTTGGTTAAAAATTCAATTATTAAATTTATTGTTTAGACTTAATTTTTATAGGATGAAAATTTAATTATTTAATTAAAAATTCAATTATTTTGTTGAAGATTTAATCATTTCATTAACAATTTAACTTCGTCCTAAATCTCACTATTTTGTTAAAAAAAAAGTTTTTTGGTTGAAATATCAACATTTACATTTTTCGTTGAGAATTCATCTTTTTTTTGTAAATTCAACTGTCTTCGGAAAAATTGGTCTTTTTGGCTTCAAAATGTAACTATTTAGTTGAGAATAAAACAGTATTTCATGGTGGTTCAACATTTTTTGTCACAAATTTTTTCTTAAAAATGAAGCGAAAATTCATTTTTTTTTAAATTTACTTGTATTTGGATGAAGTTTAATTTCTCGTTTAAAAATTCGACTTTTTCCTTAAAAATTCTTCTTTTTATTTGAAAAATTGAAGTATTTGGTTAAAAATTCAACTAGCTTGTTGCGAATTGAACTATTTTTTTTTAATTTGTTTTTTTCTTTTTTGATAATTATTTTTCTAAATTGAAAATTGATATTTTATATTTGAACATTCAACTTCTTGTTTGAAAATTCACCTTTTTTGGTTGAAAATTAATTTCTTTTGGGAGAAAACTAATCCTTCTTGGTTAAAAAATCAACAATTTGTAGAAAATTAAACAATTGGGATGAAAATTTTCATTTTTTGTTGAAAATTGATCGTTTTTAAGTTTAAAAATTTAATTCTTTTGTTTTTCTACAATATAGAGGAATTTTTGAATTTACCTTTTCAAAAATTCATTTTTTTTTTTGAAAAATAATTTTGTAAACTAAAAAATTCAACTATTCTATTTTTGGTTGAAAATGTTTCTTTTTTGGTTAAAAACTTATATTTTTCAGCTGAAAAATTCACTATTTGGTTCGAATTTCATTTTTCTTGATTGAAAATCAACTTTCTTGCTAAAAATTCATCTCTTTGGGTATAAAAGTCAACTGTTTTTTAAAATACTCGATTTCTTTTCTTGAAAAATCAACTCTCGTTAAAAATTCGTCTATTTGGGTAGAAAATTAATCTTCTTTGTTGAACATTCTTTGATTGAGGATTCAACAATTTTACTAAAAATTGGTCTTTTTTTGTTGAATTCGACTGGTGGAAAATTCTTTTTTTTTTAATGTAAATTCATTTTTTAACGATAAATATATCTATCATGTATTTTGTTGAAAATTCTTTTTTTGGTAGAAAGTTCATCTTTTTAGGTTGAAAATTCAACTATTGTGTTAAGAGTT
Source organism: Andricus quercusramuli (assembly GCA_932178445.1). Classification (NCBI taxonomy): domain Eukaryota; kingdom Metazoa; phylum Arthropoda; class Insecta; order Hymenoptera; family Cynipidae; genus Andricus; species Andricus quercusramuli. Next base: position 2,792 of record CAKNXH010080698.1, on the reverse strand, counting down.
TAATTTTTGTGTATTTTCTTGAAAATTAAATTTTTTTCTGGAAAATTCAACTCTGATCCAAAATTTAACTATTTTGTTGCAAACATTTTTTTTTAAATATCCACTATTACGTTTTTGTTTGAGAATTTTTTTTTTTTTTTTTGAAAATGCAACTTTTCGGGTTGAAAATTCAACGGTCTTCTACAAAATTTTTTCGGCCTAAAAATGTAATTATTTTGTTGAAAATACAATTCTTTTTGGGTGAAGTTTAGTTTTTTTTTATTAAAAATTTTACTATTCCTTTGAAAATTCAGACATTTGATTAAAAGTTCAACTATTTTGTTGAAAATTCGTCTTTTTTATTTTAAATTTCATCTATTTGGTAACTGCAACTGTTTGGTTAAAAATTATTTTTTTGTGTAAAACGCCTTTGGGATTGAAAATTCATATTTTTTGCTGAATATTCAACTGTCTTATAAAAAATTCAGTTATTTGATTAAAATTGCAACTGCTTTTGTTTGAAGTTTTTTTTTGCTTTGAAAATTCGAATTTTGTGTTTAGATTTAATTTAATTTTTTTGTAATTTTTTAAATTTAATTTTGTTACAATTTTTTTTTGTGAAATATCAACTATTACGTTTTTTGTTGAGAATTCATCTTTTTTTGAAAATTCAACTGTCTTCGGAAAAATTGGTCCTTTTGGCTTTAAACTGTAACCATTTGGTTGAAAATAAAACTGTTTTTCGTGCTGGTTTAACATTTTTTATCACAAATTTTTTCTTAAAAATGAAGTGAAAATTCATCTTTTTTTTGAAAATTCACTTTTTTTTTGATGAAGTTTAATTTTTTGTTTAAAAATTCGACTACTTGCTTTAAAATTCATCTTTTTATGTATAAGATTTAAGTATTTGGTTAAAAGTTCAACTAACTTGTTTAAAATTTTACTATTTTTTTGAACACTTCTCTATTTGGAAAGTAAATTCGTCTGTTTTTAAAATCAAACTATTTTATTGAAAAATTAACTCTTTCATTAAAGAGTCATCAGTCTTTACCCATAATTCAACTGTTTTCTTGAAATTTCATCTCTTATGGTAGAAAAGTCATATTTTTTATATGAAAAATTAAAATCGCAATTTTCAAAATTTCAACCGGAAATTGTTTAATTCCATTTATAAACAATTCTATGTTAAAATGGTACCATAATTAAAGTGCTGGTCTTTGAATATCAATAATAAGGGAAAATGAAAAATTGACTAGAGAAAAATGAGGGAATTGTCCGGAAATTTTGAAAATAAATTTTTTGGCCACCCTGTTGAACAGCGAACTGGATAAAACTTCAAAAATGAAAAATCCATATTTTCAATAAAAAACAAGATTCTCTCGTTGAAAATTTTCTCTCTGCGAACCTACCAACTTCATTAAACCGAATTCCCGATAATTTAGAGCGGAGGTTGAACATTAGATTTCACGTTCTTCCAATCCCTCGGGAATTGAATGTTCTACCGGTATAGGCAGTACCATGAAAAGGAAGGAAAAACTGAAATAAAATAATTAATTCGCCTCGAAATAAATACGATTGAATTGGTCAAGAAGGATTCGTCTCAAACTTTGCTACGATATTCCATAACTTAATTTTCACTGCTTTGTTTTCATTTATTTTCCTTCATTTTCGCTGGCAGATAAAATATTTTATTTTTATCCCGTCGTAGTGATCATTTTAAGAGAGACACGTTTATGCTGGCTTTTACCGGCGCCTTCAAGTATAGTGGTTCGCCTGATATTCAAATGATAAGTGCGAACTGCAGTAACTTGTTTTCATTGGACAAGATATATGGATTTTTCTTGAAAAGGTGCAGTGGTTCTGTTGATTTTCAAAGCCTGAATATATCTCAGAAATATAAAGAGAAATTTTAGCTTTCACGTTTATATTTGGATAGGAAATATGATGCATAAAGCGATAAAAGGGAGCTTCCACATATTACGTGACGCTATTTTCAGAGATTTTTTACTCAACCCTTCCTATTGTGTCAATTTGTGAGCTTTCGGTGGACCAAACAAATTTAAATTCAGCGAAAAAGAAATTACTTTTTTTTTAAATTGTTGGATTTTCAATAAAATAATAAAATTAACTCCGACTTCAGTTTATCAAAAATTCCCCGACTCTGACAGGTTTTCTCTGACATTCCCTGTCGCTCCAGAGTGGATTTGGCTGAATTTCGAGACGTCTGCGTGTGACGTTTCCACACTAATTTTTTCGAATTCTCAATTTTCAATTTTTTATATTTTTTTTTGCTTAGAAATGTAGGATAATATTTTTGATATTATGGTTTTGACCAGATAAATTGTATCAAATAACTTGATGTTGATTGTTTTTTTTGTCTACTTCTCTAAAATCAATATTAAGCTACGGAGAGACGAGATCAGTTGAATTTCGCCGTCATTCCTTGTAAGATTTTATTTTCCAACGTTCGACTGTTTTATATTTTTTATGATACGGTTTTGCCCAGATAAATTGTATTAAATAATTTGATGTTGATTGTTTTTCTGTCTACTGGTCTAAAATCAATATTAAGCTACGGAGAGACGAGAGCAGTTGAATTCCGACGTCATTCCTTAACTTGTAAGGTTTTATTTTCCAACGTTCAAATGATTTATATTTTTGATGTTATGGTTTTGACCAGATAAATTGCATTAAATAATTTGATGTTGATTGCTCTTCTGTCTGCTGGCCTAAAATCAATATTAAGCTACGGAGAGACGAGAGCAGTTGAATTCCGACGTCATTCCTTAACTTGTAAGATTTTATTTTCCAAC
>CAKNXH010080697.1:0-14861 GCA_932178445.1 Andricus quercusramuli | reverse complement strand
TCCAAAATCAATATTTTTCGAACTACACCCTCTCTACCCACTCACGCCGAACCCCTCTTCCAACGACAAAAAAATCTGAAAATTCATTTTTGTAATTTTTCTCGAAAAATATTACTTTTAGAAAAAAAACATAAATATAACAATTATGTGTTTCAACGAGGTCTACAACTTTTGTGAACAACATTTTTTTCCAAAATCAATATCTTTCGAACTACACCCTCTCTACCCACTCACGCCGAACCCTTCTTCCAACAAAAAAAAAAAATCTGAAACTTCATTTTCGGGATTTTTCTCGACAATATTACTTTTAGAATAAAAACATAAATATAACAAATATGTATTTCGACGGGATCTACAACTTTCGCTAACAAAATTTTTAAATAAATAAAAAATTAACATTTTTAAAATATAGGGAGATTCCTTACTATCATCTCTTTTTTTATATTATTGAAAAAAAAATTTAATCATGATACTTTAGACTACGTTTTGTTTCAGTAAGTAACTGCAAATTGTATCTCATTATTGTTAAATAAATTCCGAAAAATTATAAACAACATATTTGAATAATGCTAGAAAGATGCTTTTTTTCTGAAATTTCTGGCTTTTTGTCCAATTTTCAATTGGAGTGAAATTATAATAAATTCAAGTTAACAAAATAATTGTTTAAACAATTTATTATCATTGTTAATAATATTCTCTTCGCTTAATTGGTAGAATGTTGCGGTTTTTCTGGAATTTTCAACTTTTTGTCTATTTTTCCTTAGGCGTGACTTAATAATTAATAATTTTAGTGAAAATAATTGTTTAAACAAATTATTATTGTTTATTACTATCTTCATCTATATCAGTGCCTGATAGTTGCGGTTTTCCGGCAATTTTTACCTTTCTGTCCTTTTTTTCACTTAGTGAGTCAGTAATTAATTAAAGTTAACAAAAAAGTTGTTTAAACAATTTAATATTGTTTATAACTATCTTTCCTTAGATAAGTGCTAGAAAATGGCGGTTTTTTCTAAAATCTTTAACTTTGCATTGCCTCTTTATTTATGAACAAATAATAAGTCAACAACAACAAAAATGATTTTTCGAATGATATTGTTGTTTCAAGTGAATTATTCTTGTTCTTTTCCCAATGCTTAAAAAAATAATTTAAAGAATAAAGCTATTTTACACAAGAGGCAGAAATCAACATTAATTTGTTTGAACAACTTTTTTTGTTAACTTCAATTAATTATTACCTCATTAAGTGAAAAAAGGACAGAAAGGTAAAAATTGCCGAAAAACCGCAACTATCAGGCATTGATGTATATGAAGACAGTCATAAACAATAATAATTTGTTCAAACAATTATTTTTGCTAAATCTAATTAATTATTAAGTCAGTCCTAATGAAAAATAAACAAACAGTTGAAAATTTAAGAAAAACCGCAACATTCTACCAATCAAGCAAAGATAATATCATTATCGATGATGATAAATTGTTTAAATAATTATTTTGTTAACTTGAATTCATTAATACTTCACTTCAATTGAAAATTGGCCAAAAAGTCAGAAATTTAAAAAAAACGCATCATTATTCAAATATAATATTATTAATAATTATAATAAATTGTTTAAACAATTATTTTCTTAACTCTAATCACTTAACTTATCTTAATTGAAAATTTGTCTAAAAATGATTTTTTTAAATTACAATTTTATAGCATTTTTCTAAGAGAATATTATTAATATTAATAATAAATTGTATAAACAATCACTCTTGTTAACATTGATAAACTATCACTTCCCTCTAACTGAAAATTGGACAACAAATGGAAAATTTGTGAAAAAACCGCGTCTTTCTACCTCCATTCTATGAGAAAATTGATAAAAACCATAATAAATTGTTTAAACAATTTAAGTTAACATCTAATCATCAGTAAAATTGGTCTTTTATATGCCAGAGATAATTTTCACTGAAAAAACCGCATAAAAAGTCATCATTACCGCGAAAAACTTAAAAAACCCATTTTTTCACTTATGGGGTTTCTTTGGGACCCTATAAAACAGACTTATGGTGTTGGTATTTGAAAAGTGATATTTTATTCGTATACTATGGCTAATTTTGGAAAGAAATGTTGAGTCTCAGCTTGATTGAGATAATATTGAGGATTCTGAATAAAATATACATAAACTTCTTTTTTTCTTATGGGAAATACGTGTTAAACTCCAAGGGGCTTGCGGCACCTTTCCGGATATAGAAAAATTATAGAGAAAGTCAAATAAAAAAATTGTGACCTTGAAAATCTGTGTTGAAGATGGAATTTTGGGCATAAAAGCGTTGTAAGACAAAATCCAAAATGGCGGATCCAATGTGGCAGACTAAAATTGTAAAACGAAACCGATTTGACTAAAATTTGCTACAAGGTGGGTTTTCAGGTCGCGGATAACAAATCCAAGGTCAAAATTAAAAAATTAAAAATGGCGGATCAAATATGGCGGACCAAAATTGTACAAGGAAACCGATGTGACTAAAATTTGCTACAAGGGGTTTTTTCGGGTCGCTGATTTCAAATTCGGGGTCAAAATGGAAGAATTCAAAATGGCGGACCAACAATGTAAAAGGAAACCGATTTGACTAAAGAATGCTACTCGGGGGTTTTTCGGGGCGCTGATTTTAAATCCAGGGTCAAAATTCAATAAAATTCAAAATGGAGGATCCAATATGGCGGACCAAAATTGTGAAAGGAAACCGATTTGACTAAAATTTGCTACAAAGGGTTTTTTTCGGGTCGTTGATTTCAAATCCGGGGCCAAAATTGAAAAATTCGCAATGGCGGACCAGAATTGTGCAAAAAAATAGATTTGCCCGCTTTTTGGAATTCTGGAATTTTGACTTTGGATTTCAAATCAGCCACCTACAAACCCTCCGGTAGGCTATTTTAAGTCGAGTGAATTTTGATATATTGTTTTGGTGCATCATATTGGATCCGCTATTGCGAATTTTTCAATTTTGACCCTGGATTTGAAGTCAGCGACCCGGAAAACCCCCTTGTAGCAAATTTTAGTCACATCTGTTTCCTTTTACAATTTTGGTCCGCCATATTGGATCCGCCATTTTTAATTTTTTAATTTTGACCTTGGATTTGTTATCAGTGACGTGAAAACCCACCTTGTAGCAAATTTTAGTGAAATCGGTTTCGTTTTACAATTTTAGTCTGCCATATTGGTTCCGCCATTTTGGATTTTGTCTTACAACGATTTACATGTCAGATTCGGATTCTGCATGCAAAAATTTTTTCTATATTCGGAAAGTTTTATTCTTTAATTTAAAAAAAAAATATCCCTCTAGGCCATTCCAATCCAAAGTTCTACGATTTTGAGAGGGAATTTCAAAAAAGGTCCACTGTGCGGCACCTCGAAATATCATTTTTTTTGAGCAAAAAAATGGATTTATTTTTGTGTAGATTTGAACAAATTCCTGGGGTGTCCCCATAAAAATTAAAAAAAAAAAAAATTTCCAGTGCATTTTTGGACCACCCTAATATGTATAGGTAACTTCTGGGTCGTAATTTTTTTTAGGTATAAATTTGGACCACCATGATACAGAAAGATTTATCAGAAGTTGGAAATTATACGGGATATTATTTATTTATTTATTTATCGTCGATAAAAGTTCCTGGCGACAGTTTTGTCGTGAAAAGAGCGGGATGTAAGTACACCTCTCATGCGCAATGGCCTTTAACCTCCTTGCAAAGGAGCACCGTTACTTGAAAGTTACCGGAACGTTTTCTCTTGCTTCCTTCGCGGAAAACGTGAGCGACGATCTTGTCCTCCTATAACTAACAATAACCTTTCATTCACGTCGCGTATCATTTTTCAATTTACACTCAAAAAAAAAAAAATTCTTGGACAAAAAAAACTGCTTTCTTGGATATATGTGAAAAATTGGTTGCATCATGAGGATGTCAGCACTACCTGGAAAACCTGGAAAAACCTGGAAAAGTCAGAGAGTTTTTAAATACCTGGAAAAACCCGTAAAAGTCAGGGATTTTTTTTATAGTCAGGGAATTTTTCGAGAGCGTACTTAATTTTTTTAATTGCAATATGAAATTGAATAACAATGATTCTTCATCGGTAAAAGTAGCTTTATATTACTGTCATCAACTATCTAGTTGAAAAATTGTTTTATTTTTTTTTTAAATTAATTTTTCAACTGAAAATTTAACTATTCTCTTTTTGGTTGAAAATTGATTTTAGTTGAAAATTTAAGTACCTGGTTGAAAATTCCTGTATTTTGTTGAAAATTCAACAGATTGCTTGCTATTTTTTCTCTCTCTTGACTAAAAAATATTTCTTAGTTGAAAATTCCACTCATGTTAAAAAAACGCCTTTGTTGAATACAACTGTTTTTGATTAAAAATTGCAATTTTTTCGGAATGAAAATTCCATTACATGTGGAAAGTTAAACTCTTTTGTTAAAAATTAATTTTTTTGGTTTAAGATTCATCCTTTTAATTAAAAATTGATCTTTTTGGTTGAAAAATAAGCTAGTTTTTTGAAAACTTGTTTTTTTTTTATCAAAAATTAACTCTTAAACTGAAAATTAACTATCTCAGTTTTAGTTTTTAAGTTGAAAATTTCTTTTTTTTATATTAATCTTCTTGTTTGAAAATTCATCTCTTTGGTTGAAATTTTTTTTTTGCGGAAAATTAATTTTTCAAACTTAAAATTCAACTATTTGGTTGAAAAATGATCTTTTTAGCTCAAAATTCAATTATTTGATGGGAAATTGATATTTTTTAGTTGAAAATTCCTTTTTTTTTGGAAGAAATTAATCTTATTGTTTGAAAATTCATCTCTTTGGTTGAAAATTTAAATATTCCAGTGAAATAATTATCATTGTAGTTGAAAATTCATGTTTTCGGTTAAAAATAAAACTATTTGGTTGGAAGTTAAACGCTTTGCTTGAATTCATCACTTTGGTTGTTTTTTTTTCGCGGAAAATTAACTTTTTCAACTTAAAATTCGACTATTTGGTTGAAAAATCGTCTTTTTTACTTCAAAATTCAACTATTTGGTTGATAATGTATTTTATTGAAAAATGGTCTTTTTTGGTAGAAAATTCATCTTCTTGGTTGAAAATTCAACAATTTTGTTAAAAAATTACTATGATCCTGTTAAAAATGCAATATTTTCACTTGAAATTAATTTTTTTTCAAATTTAAAATTCAACTATTTGGTTGAAAATTGATCTTTTTCAGTTGAATGTTCAACTATTTTTACTTGATAATTAATTTTTTTACTGTAAAATTTACTTAGTCCATTTGCGGTTGAAAACTGATCGTTTTTAGCTCAAAATTCAATTATCTGATTGAAGATTTATCTTTTTTAGTTGAAAATTCCTTTTTTTTTTGCGAGAAATTTATCTTCTTGTTTGAAAATTCATCTTTTTGGCTTTTTTTTTTTGCGGAAAATTAATTTTTCAAACTTAAAATTGAACTATTTTGTTGAAAAATGATTTCTTTCATTTGAAAATTTAACTATTTAGTTCAGAATTCATGTATTTTGTTGAAAAATCGCCTTTTTTGGTAGAAAATTAATCTCTTCGATTGAAAATTGAACAATGTGGTTAAAAATTCATCTATCCTGTTGAAAATGCAATATTTTTTACTTGCTAATTAAATTTTTTAATTTATAATTTATTTGTTCCATTTTCGGTTGAAAACTGATCGTTTTAGCTCAAAATTCGATTATTTGATGGGAAATTGATATTTTTTAGTTGAAAATTCCTTTTTTTTTGGAAGAAATTAATCTTATTGTTTGAAAATTTTAATATTCCAGTGAAATAATTATCATTCTAGTTGAAAAGTCATGTTTTTGGTTGAAAATAAAACTATTTGGTTAAAAGTTAAACTCTTTTGTTAAGAATTTATCACTTTTGTTGAAATTTTGTTTTTTCGCGGAAAATTAACTTTTTAAACTTAAAATTCAACTATTTGGTTGAAAAATCATCCTTTTTATTTGAAAATTCAACTATTTATTTGAGAATTCATGTATTTTATTGAAAAATCGTCTTTTTTGGAAGAAAATTCATCTTCTTAGTTGAAAATTCAACTATTTTGTTAAAAAATTACCATGATCCTGTTAAAAATGCAATATTTTTAAATGAAAATTATTTTTTTTAATTCAAAATTCAACTATTCTATTTTTGGTTAGAACAGATCGTTTTTAATTCAAAATTCAACTATTTGGTTGCAATTTGGTCTTTTTCAGTTGAACGTTCAACTATTTAGTCGAGAATTCATGTATTTTGTTGCAAAATCGACTTTTTTGGTAGAAAATTAATCTTTTTGATGGGAAATTTAACTATTTGGTTAAAAATTCATCTATCCTTTTGAAAATGCAATATTATTACTTGATAAATAATTTTTTACTGTAAAATTTACTTATTCCATTTGCGGTTGCAAACTGATCTTTTTTAGCTCAAAATTCAATTATTTGATTGAAAATTGTTTTTTTTTTTTGTAGTTGAAAATTCCTTTTTTTTTGAGAAATTGATCTTCTTCTTTGAAAATTCAAATATTCCAATAAAGTATTTATTATTTTAGTTGATAATCCATGTTTTTGGTTGAGAGTAAAACTATGTTGTTGAAAGTTAAACTCTTTGGTTAAGAATTCAGCACTTAAGTTGAAATTTTTTTTCTCGAAAATTAATGTTTTAAACTTAAAACTCAACTATTTGGTTGAAAATTCATGTATATTATTCAAAAATCGTCTTTCTTGGTAGAAAATTAATCTTTTTGGTGCAATATTTTTTTGAGCAAATTTTTTTGAGAGGGTAATTATTTTTTCTTTTTAAAATGAAATGTAAAATTGAATATCGATAAGATTTCAGTTTTAAAAGTAGCTTTATATTAATGTATTTAACTATATTGATGAATTTTTTTTGTAAATAATTTTTTACACTGAAAAATTTAACTATTCTCTTTTTAGTTGAAAATTCAACTATTTCGTTGATAATTCATATCTTTTGTTGAATATTATTTTTGCTAGAAAATTCAACTCAACTTGGAAATTCGTCTTTTTTGGTTGATTTCAAATAAAATAAAAATCTTCTTTGGTTAAAATACCAGCTACATTATTTTTCGTTCAGAATTCATTTTTTTTAATGAAGTTTGAATTTTTTTTCTTTGGCTGAAAATTATTTTTTTTCCTGAAAGTTTAACTATTCCAGTTGAATATTCCATCGTTTTAGTTGAAAATTCATCTGCTTTTTTGAAAACGTAACTACTCTTTTTTTAATATTTTTTTTTATTTGTTGAAAATTTTTTTTTATATTGAAAATCTAACTATTCCAATTAAGTAATCCATAATACTATTGAAAATTTATATCTTTTGATGCAATTTTTTTTTCAGATGAAAATTTAACGATTCCATTTTTTATTGCCAATTTTTTTTACTTTGAGAATTCTTCTCTTTTTTAGTTAAAAATTCATGGATTTTATTAAAAATTCGTCTTTTTTGGTCGAAAAACAATCTTTTTGGTTGAAAATTATTTTTTTTGTTTGTTGAAAATTCAACTATTCCAGTTAAAGGTTCATAATTTCATATAAAAATTCATCTTTTTGGTTGAACATTCAACTATTCCAGTTGAAGATTTTTAAATTCAGTTGAAAATTTTTGAGTTAGTTTGAAAAAGAATTTTTGTTTAAAATTTATCTTTTGCAGTTCAAAATTCAACCATTAGGTTGAAAATTTTCCTTTTTTACTTTGAAATTAACTCTTTTCTTAAAAATTCTTCTTTTTGGTTTAAAATTCATCTATTGTAGTTGAAGATTCAACATTTTAGTTGAAAATTTTATTTTCTTGCAAAATTAAATTTTTTAACTGAAAATCTAATTATTCCATTTTTGACTGAAAATCCAACTATTTTATTCAAAAGTCATGTTTTTTGTCAAATATTCTTTTTGGTTGAAAATCAATCTTCTTGGTTGAAAATTCATATTTTTGCTTTAAAATTCAACGGTTTGTTTGCAATTTTTCCTCTCACTCTTGACTGAAAAATCTTTTTTAGTTGAAAATTCAACTCAATTTTAAAAAGTCGTATTTTTTTTGATTGAATTTAAATGTTTTTGATCAAAAATTAAAATCTTTTTTGGATGAAATATCAACTACTTTATTTTTCGTTCAGAATTAATTTCTTTTTTATAGAAATTTCTTTTGGTACAAAATTCAACTGTTTTGTTGCAAATCAATCTTCTTTTAATTGAAATTTTCTTTAAAATTGTTTTCTTATTTATTTTTTACTTATTTAAAAAAAAATAATTCAACCAAAAATATGAAATTTTGTCCAAATAGTAGATTTTTCAATCAATCCAAAAGATAAATTTTCCATCAACAAAAAAACGAAGTTTCAACTAAACAATTTTTTTCAATGAAACAAACGAATTCTTAACAAAGAATAAAATAGCTAAATTTTCTACTAAACAGATCATTTTTTAGCGAAGAAGATTACATCTCTATCACAAGGGGTAAATTTTGCACAAAAAATGGAATAGTTAAAGTGAATTTTCAACTAAAATGATGAATCTTAATTATTAACAAAAAATTATTTTTGAACCAAATACATGAATTTCAAACTAAAAAGATAAATGTTCTAGCAAAAATAAATTAGGCTAATTTTCAGTTAATAAAATAAATTTCCAAACAAAAAAACGACGCATTTTCAACAAGAATTTTCAACCAAAGGAATTAATTTTTAACCAAAAAGATAAAATTTCAATTAATGAGAGTACTCTTTTACAAAAAAATAGTGATTTTCAATAAATAGTTCCATTTACATTGAAAACAGATAATTTTTAAACTGAAAATAGAACAGTTAAATTTTCAGTAAAAAGAATTAATTTTCAATAAAATTACAGTAAATTTTCAACGAAATAGTATAATTTTCAACCAAGAAGACTAAATTTCTATCAAAATAGATAAATTTTAGACAAAAATGGAAAATATATTTTCAGTTAAAAATATTATCTCTAAATAAGAAAAATCTTATTTTTCACTAAAAAGATGAATTTTCACATTTTCAACGAATAAGATGAATTTTTAATGAAGTACATCAATTTTCAACCAAATATTTGAATTTTTGATGGAATTTCTAACCAAAAGGAGGAATTAGTCACCAACAGTGTTTGACACGTTACCGTTACTGCCTAAAAATTGGTAACGCGTTACCGTTACCGTTACTAAAAAAAGTAATGCGTTACCTTACCGTTACTTTTTTTTATTAAATGTTTAATATATTATTTGAATGTCCGAAAAAAATCTTAAGAATTTGGTACATTTGACAATAATAAGTTTATAAATCCATACTGCAGTTTACTTAAGACTTGCCATACAAATTTATATTTTTTTTTCAATAGTAAAATTTTTTTCATGTAAAATTACTGTCAGAAAACACATCATCTGATTGGTTTTCTTGACATTGAAATATTTCATGTAATGCTAAACGTATTTAAAATTTGTATACAGTAACGATCGGTAACGAGCGTTACTTTACATTACCGTTACCAAAAAATTGTAAAGCGTTACCGTTACCGTTACATTTTTTGAAAAATAACGCGTTACCGTTACCGTTACCGTTACCGTTATTTGTTTTGTGAATTCGAACTAATTTCTGGGCCGTATACATGAAAATTCGAGAAAAAAAATTTCCAAGTCATTTTGAACCACTCTTTAATTAAATATTTATGTTTTGAGGCTTTTAGTGAGCAGTTGTTTAATTTGCAATGGTATTTGTGAGGAAACAGAGTTGGAAACTATAAGATTAAATTTGAGTAATTAGTAAATTAAATTAATTATTTCGAGCTCAGACTGCTTGGCAACAGTTTTCCATCGATCTATATTGGCCGCCGGGTATTAAGCGGATGTTAATATTTGATTGTCGGTTGCCGGGGTCGAAAGCGCAGGCGTATGCATCTTCGATCGCTCTTTCTCTTTCTCTCAATTTATGCACCTCTACTTCCCTTCAGAGGTAAAATACTGCTGCAATGTTCATGATAAAATCTCATCTCTTCAAAAGTTTCAAAAATGGTTCGCGAATGAAATATTCCATGCAAATCAAATCTTATTTTGTATTCGAAATTATAATTTTTCGAGTTGGAAAAGGGAAGGGAAATGTTCTGTCACACCCTATCCCTTTCCCAGCTTTATGATTTCTTTACAAAAATTGTGAGAATTACTCTATTTGAAAATTTATGATCAAAAAGTCTTTTCTATTCATGTTTCAAATTTGGATTATGTTGATGACAAAAGATTTTCTGTTTGAAACAGATGTTTCAAATATTATAAATGACCATAATTTCCTCACTCTTTAATGAAATGTATAAATATTATAGGTCAATCGATTATATTTTTTGTATCAACTTTAAATTATGTTAGTAAAAAAAGTTTTAGTATAAAAAACCGTGTTTTCTAATATTATGCATTGCCATAAATGTCTTACTCTTCGATAAAATGTATGAATATTATAGGTCAATCGATTCGTCTCGAACCAAGGATTTTTTCATACTGTCGCATCAACTTCAAATTATGAAAATCAAAACATTTCTACTATAAAAATCGATTTTAAGTTTAATGTAAATGACGAGTACTTTCTCACACTTCAATAAAATGTAGTAATATTATAAGTCAATCGATTCATCTCCAACCAAGGAATCTTTTATATTGTTGGATGAACTTTGAATTATGTTGAAGAAAAAACTTTTACTATAAAAAACCGTATTTTCAAATATATCAATTACCATAACATCCCTATTATTTGATAAAATTTATTAATAGTGTAGGTCAATCGATTCGTCTCGAACCAAGGAATCTTCTTTATTCTTGTACCAACTTTAAATTATGTGAATGAAAAAATTTTCACTATAAAAATGTACTTTAAGTATAATATAAATGACGATAACTTCCTCACACTTCAATAAAATATAGTAATATTATAGGTCAATTGATTCGTCTCGAACGAAGGAATCTTTTAAATTGTTGGATGAACTTAGAATTATGTTGAGGAAAAAACTTTTACTATAAAAAACCAGTACTTTCAATTATATAAATTACCATAACTTCCCTATTATTTGATGAAATGTATTAATAGTGTAGGTCAATCAATTCGTCTCAAACAAAGGAATCTTCTTTATTCTTGTATTAACATTAAATCATGTGAATGAAAAAATGTTCACTATAAAAATCTATTTTAAGTATAATATAAATGACGATAACTTCCCCACACTTCAATCAAATTTATTGATGTTATAGGTCAATCGATTCGTCCAGAACCAAGGTATCTTGTTTATTCTTGTATCAACTTTAAATTATATTAACGAAAAAATGTTCACTATAAAAATCTATTTTAAGTATAATCTAAGTGACGATAAGTTCCTCACACTTTAATAAAATGTATTAATATCATAGGTCAATCAATTCTTCTCGAACCAAGGAATCTTTTATACTCTTGCATTAACTTTAAACAATGAGAATGAACAAAATTTTACTATAAAAATCAATTTTAAGTATAATGTAAATGACGATTACTTCCTCACACTCCAATAAAATGTAGTAATATTATAAGTCAATCGATTCGTCTCGAACCAAGGAATCTTTTATATTGTTGGATGAACTTTGAATTATGTTGAGGAAAAAATTTTTACTATAAAAAAACCATATTTTCAATTATATAAATTACCATAACTTCCCTATTCTTTGATAAAATGTATTAATAATCTAGGTCAATCAATTCTTCTCGAACCAAGAAATCTTCTTTATTCTTGTATCAACTTTAAATTATATGAATGAAAAAATGTTCACTATAAAAATCTATTTAAGTATAATATAAATGACGATAACTTTCCCACACTTTAATAAAATGTATTAATATTATAGGTCAATCGATTCGTCTCGAACCAAGGAATCTTTCATATTGTCGCATCAACTTTAAATTATGAAAATCAAAACATTTTTACTATAAAAATCTATTTTAAGTATAATATAAATGACGATAACTTCCCCACACTTCAATCAAATTTATTGATGTTATAGGTCAATCGATTCGTCCAGAACCAAGGTATCTTCTTTATTCTTGTATCAACTTTAAATTATATTAACGAAAAAATGTTCACTATAAAAATCTATTTTAAGTATAATCTAAGTGACGATAACTTCCTCACGCTTTAATAAAATTTATTAATATCATAGGTCAATCAATTCTTCTCGAACCAAGGAGTCTCTTATACTCTTGCATTAACTCTAAACAAAGAGAATGAACAAAATTTTACTATAAAAATCAATTTTAAGTATAATGTAAATGACGATTACTTCCGCACACTTCAATAAAATGTAGTAATATTAGAAGTCAATCGATTCGTCTTGAACCAAATAATCTTTTATATTGTTGGATGAACTTTGAATTATGTTGAAGAAAAAACTTTTACTATAAAAAACCGTCTTTTCAAATATATCAATTACCATAACTTCCCTATTATTTGATAAAATTTATTAATAGTGTAAGTCAATCGATTCGTCTCGAACCAAGGAATCTTCTTTATTCTTGTACCAACTTTAAATTATGTGAATGAAAAAATTTTCACTATAAAAATCTACTTTAAGTATAATATAAATTACGATAACTTCCTCAAACTTCATTAAAATGTATTGATATTATAGGTCAATCGATTCGGCTTGAACCGAGGAATCTTTCATATTATCGCATCAACTTTAAATTATCAAATAGAAAAAAATTATACTATAAAAATCGATTTTAAGTATAATATGAATGACGACAACTTCCTCACACTTAAATAAAATGTCGTAATATTATAGGTCAATCGATTCGTCTCCAACCAAGGTACCTTCTTTATTCTTGTATGAACTTTAAATTATGTGAATGAAAAAATGTTCACTATAAAAATCTATTTTGAGTATAATATAAATGAAGATAACTTCCTCACACTTTAATGAAATTTATTAATATTATAGGTCAATCGATTCGTCTCAAACAAGAAATCTTTTATATTGTCGAACGAATATTGAATTATGTTGAAGGAAAAAGTTTTAGCATAAAAAACCTTATTTTGAAATATTATGCATTACCATAGCTTTCTCCCTTTTAAATAAAATGTGTTAATATTGTAGGTCAATCAATTCGTCTCGAACAAAGGAATCTTTCATATTGTCGCATCAACTTTAAATTATCAAAATTAAAAAAAATTTTACTATAAAAATCGATTTTAAGTATAATGTAAATGACGATTACTTCCTCACACTTCAATAAAATTTAGTAATATTATAAGTCAATCGATTCACCTCGAACCAAGGAATCTTTTATATTGTGGGATGAACTTTGAATTATGTGGAAGAAAAAAGCTTTACTATAAAAAACCCGTATTTTCAAATGTATAAATTACCATAACTTCTCTATTATTTGGTAAAATGTATTAATAGTGTAGGTCAATCAATTCGTCTAGATCCAAGGAATGTTCTTTATTCTTGTATCGACATTAAATCATGTGAATGAAAAAATGTGTCACTATAAAAATCTATTTTAAGTATAATATAAATGACGATAACTTCCCCACACTTTGATAAAATGTGCTGATATTATAGGTCAATCGATTTGTCTTGAACCAAGGAATCTTTCATATTCTCGCATCAACTTTAAATTATCAAATCAAAACATTTTTACTATAAAAATTGATTTTAAGTATAATGTAAATGGCGATAACTTCCTCACACTTCAATAAAATGTAGTAATATTATAGGTCAATCGATCCGTCTCGAAACAAGGAATCTTTCATATTGTTGGATGAACTTTGAATTATGTTGAAGAAAAAAGTTTTAGTATAAGAAACCGATTTTTAAAATACAAAAATTACCATAACTTCCCTGAATCTTTAATAAAATCTATCAATATCGTAGGTCAATCGGCTCGTCTCGAACCAAGGAATTTTATATAATCATGCATCAGCTTTGAATTATGTAGAAAAAAAAAGTTTTACTATAAAAATCCGATTTTCAAAATATATAAATTACCATAACTTCTTTACTCTTCAATAAAAAGTATCAATATTATAGGACAATCGATTCGCCTCGAACCAAGAAATCTTTTGTATTTTTGCATCAACTTTGAATTATGTTGAAGAAAAAACTTTTACTATAAAAACCTATATTTTCAAATATATCAATTACCATAACTTCCCTGTTATTTGATAAAATTTATTAAAATTGTAGGTCAATCAATTCGTCTCGAACCAAGGAATCTTCTTTATTCTTGTGTCAACTTCATATTATGTGAATGAAAAAATTTTCACTATAAAAATCTACTATAAGTATAATATAAATGACGATTACTTCCCCACACTTTACTAAAATATATTGATATTATAGGTCAATCGATCCATCTTGAACCAAGGAATCTTTTTTGTTCTGGGATGAACTTTGAATTATGTTGATGAAAAAAGTTTTAGTATAGAGAACCGTATTTTCAAATATTATTCGTTACCATAGCTTTCTTACTCTTCAATAAAATGTATCAATATTATAGGTCAATCGATTCGTCTCGAATCAGAACATCTTTTCTATTCTCGCATCAATTTTAAATTATGAAAATGAAACATTTTTTACTATAAAAATCGATTTTATGTATAATATAAATGACGATAACTCCCTCACACTTTAATAAAATGTATTGATATTATAGGTCAATCGATTCATCTCGAATCGACACATTTTTTCTATTCTCGCATCAACTTTAAACAATGAGAATAAACAAAATTTTGCAATAAAAATCGATTTTAAGTGTAATATAAATGAAGATAACTTCCTCACACATCAATA
>CAKNXH010080696.1:0-11369 GCA_932178445.1 Andricus quercusramuli | reverse complement strand
ATAGGTCAATCAATTCGTCTCGGACCAAGGAATCTTGTATCTTGTTGGATGAACTTTGAATTATGTTGAAGAAAAAAGTTTTAGTATAAAAAAACCTTATTTTCAAATATTATGCATTACCATAACTTTCTCATTCTTTAATAAAATGTATTAATAGTATAGGTCAATCGAATTTTCTTGAAACAAGGAATCTTTCATATTGTCGCATCAACTTTAAATTATCAAAATGAAAAATATTTACTATAAAAATCGATTTTAAGTATTATGTTGAAGAAAAAAGTTTTAGTATAAAAACCCGTATTTTCAAATATATAAATTACCGTAACTTCCTCACACTTTAATAAAATGTATTGACATTATAGGTCAATCGATTCATCTCGAATCGGCACATTTTTTCTATTCTCGCATCCGCTTTAAACAATGAGAATAAACAAAATTTTACAATAAAAATTGATTTTAAGTGTAATATAAATGAAGATAACTTCCTCACACATCAATAAAATGCATTAATATTATAGGTCAATCAATTCGTCTCGGACCAAGGAATCTTGTATCTTGTTGCATCAACTTTGAATTATGTTAAAGAAAAAAGTTTTACCATAAAAAAACCGATTTTAAAAATATATAAATTAACATAACTTGCTCACACTTTAATAAAATGTCTTGATATTATAGGTCAATCGATTCGTCTTGAGCCAAGGAATCTTTTATATTATCGCATCAACTTTAAATTATCAAATAGAAAAAAATTATACTATAAAAATCGATTTTAAGTATAATATAAATGACGAGAACTTCCTCACACTTCAATAAAATGTAGTCATATTATAGGTCAATCGATTCGTCTCTGAACCAAGGTATCTTCTTTATTCTTGTATCAACTTTAAATTACGTGAATAAAAAATGTTCACTATAGAAATCTATTTCAAGTATGATATAAGTGACGATAACTTCCTCACACTTTAATAAAATTTATTAATATTATAGGTCAATCAATTCGTCTCAAACCAAGGAATCTTTCATATTCTCGCATTAACTTTGAACAATGAGAATGAACAAAATGTTACAATAAAAATCGATTTTAAGTATAATATAAATGAAGATAACTTCCTCACACTTCAATAAAATGTATTAATATTATAGGTCAATCGATTCGTCTCGAAACAAGGAATCTTTTATATTGTTGAATGAACTTTGCATTATGGTGAAGAAAAAAGTTTTAGTATAAAAAACCTTATTTTCAAATATTATGCATTACCATAGCTTTCTCACTCTTTAATGAAATGTATTAATATTATAGGTCAATCGATTTGTCTCGAAACCAGGAATCTTTTATATTGTTGGATGAACTTTGAATTATGTTGAAGAAAAAACTTTTACTATAAAAAACCGTATTTTCAAATATTATGCATTACTATAGCTTCCTTACTCTTCAATAAAATATATCAATATAATAGGTCAATCGATTCGTCTCGAATCAACACATCTGTTCCATACTCGCATGAATTTTAAATTATGAAAATGAAAAAATTTTACTATAAAAATCGATTTTAAGTATAATATAAATGACGATAACTTCCTAACACTTTAATAAAATGTAGTAATATTATAGGTCAATCGATTCGTCTCGAACCAAGAAATGTTTCATATTGTCGCATCAACTTTAAATTATAAAATAGAAAAACATTGTACTATAAAAATCGATTTTAAGTATAATATAAATGACGATAACTTCCCCACACTGAAACTGTATTGTAGAAAGTTCTTTTTTGGCTAAAAAATTCAATAATTTTGTAGAAAATCGGTTTTTTCACTTGAAAATTAGTTTCTTGAAATGAAAATGTATAGCAATTCCATTTTTGGTTCAAAGTTGATCTTTTTCATTCTGAAAACTCAACTATTTGGTTAAAAATTTATGTAATTTGTTAAAAATTTGACCTTTTTTGTAGAAAATTAATCTTTTTGCTTTAACATTCAAGATTTGGAATGCAATTTTTTTTTCTCTATTGACTAAAAAATCGTTTTGTTTGAAAACACAACTCTTGTTGAAAATTCGTGTTTTCGGATTAAAGATTTAACTGTTTTGTAGAAAATTTGAATTTTTTCTCGAAAATTGGACAGTTTGGTTGAGAATTCAACTAATTGGTCGAATTTTGAACTACTTTGTTTGAAATTCATTTTTTAGTTAAAAAATCATAATTTTAGTACAGTTTTTTTTAGTTTGTTAAAAACTAGATTTTTAACCGAAAAATTCAATGTTTGGTTGGAAATTAACTTTTTGATTAAAAATTCCTATTTTCGTGTTGAAAAATCAACTGCATTGTAGAAAATTTTTCTTTCAGGCTTCAAAATTCAACAATTCGGGAGAAAATTAAGTTTTTTCGATTAAAAATCAATTTTCTGAAACGAAAATATAACTATTTGATTTTTTTTTGAAAACTGATGTTCTGAATTCAACAATTCAACTACTTTGTTTCAAAATTATCTTATTTATTGAAAATTCGAAATTGCGAAATTTCAAAATAAGTTTTTTTCTCAGTTACAATTTTCTTGAAAATGTGCAAGAACATGTTTTTTTTTGGATTCATCCATGTGGTTGAAAATTTAACTGTTCTGCGTTTTTTTTTTGTTTTTTTTTAAATTCAAGTATTCATTAGAAATATTAAATACTTTGCTGCAATTTTTTTAAAATTAATTTTTTATCTTAAAATGTGGCTATTCGATTTGATCATATTGTTTAAGGTTTCGACTATTATTTAAAAAATTCTTCTATTTTAATTGTATTCAGTCGGTTTTTAATTCGTGTTTATTTTTGTTGAAAATTAGTTTTTTTATGCTAAAAATTCACTTTTCCTGGCAAAAATAAAAACTAATTATCAACCGGTTCAATTCAACTAAAAAATACTAATTAATAACATAATAGTTGAATATTCAACAATAAAGGAAAACTCTTCAACCAAAAATGGAATAACTACATTTTCAGGTAAAAAAAATTAATTTTTAATAAAAAAAAACAAATATGTAACAAAATAGTTATATTCTTTAAATAAATAGGATAATTGAAGGCAAATAGTTTAATATTCTGCCAAAGTATTTGAATTTTCAACCAAAATTTGAAAATTCAACAAAAATAATTTGCAACCAAATAGTTGAATTGTACAACCAATATGATGAATCCTCAACAAAAAGAAAATTAATTTTTTACAAAATAGTTCAGTTTGAAACTAAGTAGTTAATTTTTCAGTTTAAAAAAAAATGAATTCTCAGCTAAATAGTTGAATTTTCAGCTAAAGAGATGAATTTTTATATAAAATAATGAATCTTCATTCAAAAATAAAATTTTCAGTAATGATTTCAACATTTTAACATTCAACCAACCCTTTGAATTTTGAGCCAAAAATTAGATTTTTTATCCCAGAATATATTTTTCTACAAGAAAAGATGAATTCATCTTTTCTTGTAGAAAAATTTAGAGTATTGATGTTATTTTATTGACCAGAGTAATTAGTTAATTAATTTCTGATGTTAAATTTGGCCGATTACTGGTTAAATAATTTTTGGCGAAACGAGAAAACATCTACCTCGGCCCGGATTTTAACCGGGAACGCCACTATTCATTAGTGGGGTGTTTAACCAATTACGTCAATTACGCAAGATTGAAAAAAAATATACGTGAAGTTTCAACCAAGTGCTTCATTTTTCAACTAAAAAAGATGACGCTTAATCTCAAAAAATAAATTTTCAACGAAAAATGGAATATTTAAATTTTCAGTTGAAGCGTTAATTTATGAAACGAATTTTAAAAAAAAATAGTTGAATTTTCAATCAGGCAGCAGCATTTTTAACCAAGCTTTACTACTAGTTCATTTTTGGTAAAAAATTGATCTTTTTTGGTTTAAAATTAATGTAATCGGTTAAAAATTATTTTTTTTTTAGTTGAGAATTCACTTTAACTATTCAATTTTTTGTGGAAAATTTAACTTTTTTAGTAGAAATGTAATCTTTTTCATTAAAAAATTATCTGTTTAGTAAAAAATTCAACTATTCTATTTGTTGTTAAGGTTTCATTGCTCTCATTGGAAAAAATTATTCAGTTGAAAATTCGTTTTTTTTTTAAATAGATATTTCATAATTGTGATTAAAAATTAATTTCGTTGGTTGAAAATTCCTTTCCTTTGAGTTAAAAATTAATTTTTTCAACTGTAGATACAACTATTCCATTTTCGCTTGAAAATGTATATTTTTAAATGAAAATATATTAATTTTGCTGAAAACTCGTGTTTTTTTTAATTTACTTTTCTGACTGAAAACTGAAATATTATATTTTTGGTTTGTAAATTGATCTTTTTAGTTTTAAACTGAATTATTTTGTTGATAATTCATTTTTTTTGGTTGAAAATTGATTGTCTTAACTGAAAATTTATTTATTTTATTTTTGGTTAAAAAATCATTTTTTTAATGAAAGAAAGTATTTCGTTGAAAATTCGTTTGTTTTTTTTTGCACATTTATTTTTCTGACATTCTAATTATTCTAATTTTCGTTGAAATTTGATTTTTTTAGATTAAAATTCTTGTACTTTATTGAAAATGAGTCTTCTTTGATAGAAAATTAATATTTCAAGTTGAAAATTAAACTATTCGGTTAAAAATTCATAGTTTTGGTTGAATATTCATAATTTCAGTTAAAAATGTATTTCTCTGGTTGAAAATGTATCTTTTTGACTTGAAAACACATCTATAATGTGTTTTAGACGCATTCAGAAATAAAATTCATTCTGCATTAAGGCCATGTGATGAGTGGGTCACGTGACCAGATTCCTACTTTACCGGCACTTTTCTATTTCCTAACTTATTTTGTTTACACACGAATAGCCAAATCGAGTTGAAAATTTGGGATAATAAATAAGAAGCACTGATAAAGGTGGGTCTGTTCCTAAATTTCAATAATCATGGAAAAAAATTATTTACAAAAAAAAAACTTTTTTCATAATTGTAAAAATTCTGGACGAGACCCACCTTTCTTAGTGCTTCTTATTTCATACCCCAAATTTTCAACTTGATGTGGCCTTTCGAGTGAAAATAAGTTAGGATATAAAAAAAGTGCCGGTAAGGTAGGAATCTGGTCACGTGACCCACTCATCACACGGCCTTAAAAACAGAACAAAAAAGAGTTTATACAAAATTCCATTTATATTTCGTACTTAAAAAAAAGGTGGTCAACTCCAGTGTCACAATAAATTTTTTTCTGGGGGGGGGGCACCTAAATGTCAAAAATTGTCACAAAAGGAAGGGGTGAGTAAAAAATCATTGAAAATAGCTTCAGGTAATATGTGGATGCTCCCTTAAGGTTTAGGTTGATTCTTCGACTTTTGTTAGCCCTCCTTAGTGTAAAGCAGTAGTTGTCATTCGCCATTTACAATTTCGTAACGCGATGCCAACCCGAAAATAAACGGCTTTTATTTTTCGCGTATGGTGCGGGCGTCCTCGTAGAAAAAAAGATCCCTCTGATTGGAGTACTGCCAGTTTAAGTGAATGAAACGGGAGAAGCTTTGGTGAAAGTTACTAGATCTTGCCTCGCGAATCAAAGAAAATAAAAAAAGGGATGACAGAAAAGAAGGAAAAAAGTCCCGACAGGTATACAATATCAACCTCTTGATCAGAGATCACTTCAATAATTTCCTTGATACCTGACGTCTCGAATTTCCGCTTCCGCCCTAAAGTTCAGGCATTCATCTGTATAGTTGACCAAGAACCGAACTTTGTAGACCGGAAGCAAGGTCTATGGCTTAATGTCTCCATTAAATTTAGAAAAGAATCTTTAAAAAGCAAAGTTAAAAAAAAAAGTCAAATTGTGTAAGAGAATTGCAGAAAAAAACTTTATTTTATGTGTTAATTAATTCAAGACAAGGGCAACAGTTAAGGGCCTTTATGAGAATGGGCAAACAGTTTTCAATTTTGAGGCGGTACGGTTGAATATTTTTGTCTAATCTTTTGCATACGTCATCTAAATAGTAATATCTTCGAGCAAGCACAGCCGCTTTTTCGAAAAAATGTTTATATTTTGTTTAATAAGCGAAAAGAAGAGTACAAAAGCAGTGACGCTCAGTGCTAACTATCTGCACGTTTTTGCCGCTTGCTCGGACCCTTGGTTATCGGATCATTAGAGACATTTAGTTTCATATTTGAGACTTCACAATCTTTCCCCCTGTTCCCCTCTTTTCCCTTTTTTAAAGAATTGTTTTCCCCTTTTTTTTAAGTTCTTTCTTTTCCCCCTATTTTCAAGATTTTTCCATTTTTCGCTCAATTGCGATCTGAATTAGTAGAACCCGAGAAGAAAAATTTTTTTAATTGAAAATTCATATTTTCCATTTGAAAATTCAAATTTTGTTTGAAAATTCATCTTTTTGTTTAAAATTCATCTTTTTTGGTTGAAAATTAATTTTCTTTGGGATAAAATTAATCCTTCTTGGTTAAAAATTCAACAGTTTGTAGAAAATTGAACAATTGGGATGGAAATTCATATTTTTCTTGAAAATTGATCGTTTTTAAGTTTAAAAATTCAACTATTTTGTTTTTCTACAATATAGATGAATTTTTGAATTCAACTTCTTGAAAATTGTTTTTGTTATTGTTGAAAAAGAAGATTTCAAATTGTAAATTTAACTATATATATATATGGTTGAAAGTGTATCTTTTTTGGTTAAAAACTTCTCGTTTTCAGCTGAAAAATCAACTATTTTATTGGAAATTCATTTTTATTGATTGAAAATTAACTTTTTCGCTGAAAATTCATCTTTTTGGGTTTAAAAGTCAACTTTTTTCTAAAATATGCGATTTTTCAACTTGAAAACTTAACTCCATTATTAAAAATTTGTCTATTTGGGCAGAAAATCAATCTTCTTTGTTGAAAATTCTTTGTTTAAGGATTCAACTATTTTATTAAAAATTGGTCTTTTTTTTTAATGTGACTGGTGGAAAATTCTTTTTTTTTAATGTAAATTCATTTTTTAACTGAAAATATATCTATCATGTATTTTGTTGAAAACTCATCTTTTGGTAGCAAATTTACCTTTTTAGTTTAAAAATTTAACTATTTACTTACATTTTCAACTATTTTCTTTAAAATTTAATTATCTTCTGAAAAATTCAACTTTGATCGAAAATTCAATTATTTTGTTAAAAATACTTTTTTATATGAAAAAATTTTTTTGTTATTAAAAATTTTCCCATTTCGCTTTGAAAATTCAAGATTTTGCTGAAAAATCATCTTTGTATGTAGGGAGTTCAAGTATTTGGTTAAAAATTCAATTATTAAATTTATTGTTTAGACTTAATTTTTATAGGATGAAAATTTAATTATTTAATTAAAAATTCAATTATTTTGTTGAAGATTTAATCATTTCATTAACAATTTAACTTCGTCCTAAATCTCACTATTTTGTTAAAAAAAAAGTTTTTTTGTTAAAATATCAACATTTACATTTTTCGTTGAGAATTCATCTTTTTTTTGTAAATTCAACTGTCTTCGGAAAAATTGGTCTTTTTGGCTTCAAAATGTAACTATTTAGTTGAGAATAAAACAGTATTTCATGGTGGTTCAACATTTTTTGTCACAAATTTTTTCTTAAAAATGAAGCGAAAATTCATTTTTTTTTAAATTTACTTGTATTTGGATGAAGTTTAATTTCTCGTTTAAAAATTCGACTTTTTCCTTAAAAATTCTTCTTTTTATTTGAAAAATTGAAGTATTTGGTTAAAAATTCAACTAGCTTGTTGCGAATTGAACTATTTTTTTTTAATTTGTTTTTTTCTTTTTTGATAATTATTTTTCTAAATTGAAAATTGATATTTTATATTTGAACATTCAACTTCTTGTTTGAAAATTCACCTTTTTTGGTTGAAAATTAATTTCTTTTGGGAGAAAACTAATCCTTCTTGGTTAAAAAATCAACAATTTGTAGAAAATTAAACAATTGGGATGAAAATTTTCATTTTTTGTTGAAAATTGATCGTTTTTAAGTTTAAAAATTTAATTCTTTTGTTTTTCTACAATATAGAGGAATTTTTGAATTTACCTTTTCAAAAATTCATTTTTTTTTTTGAAAAATAATTTTGTAAACTAAAAAATTCAACTATTCTATTTTTGGTTGAAAATGTTTCTTTTTTGGTTAAAAACTTATATTTTTCAGCTGAAAAATTCACTATTTGGTTCGAATTTCATTTTTCTTGATTGAAAATCAACTTTCTTGCTAAAAATTCATCTCTTTGGGTATAAAAGTCAACTGTTTTTTAAAATACTCGATTTCTTTTCTTGAAAAATCAACTCTCGTTAAAAATTCGTCTATTTGGGTAGAAAATTAATCTTCTTTGTTGAACATTCTTTGATTGAGGATTCAACAATTTTACTAAAAATTGGTCTTTTTTTGTTGAATTCGACTGGTGGAAAATTCTTTTTTTTTTAATGTAAATTCATTTTTTAACGATAAATATATCTATCATGTATTTTGTTGAAAATTCTTTTTTTGGTAGAAAGTTCATCTTTTTAGGTTGAAAATTCAACTATTGTGTTAAGAGTTTAATTTTTGTGTATTTTCTTGAAAATTAAATTTTTTTCTGGAAAATTCAACTCTGATCCAAAATTTAACTATTTTGTTGCAAACATTTTTTTTTAAATATCCACTATTACGTTTTTGTTTGAGAATTTTTTTTTTTTTTTTTGAAAATGCAACTTTTCGGGTTGAAAATTCAACGGTCTTCTACAAAATTTTTTCGGCCTAAAAATGTAATTATTTTGTTGAAAATACAATTCTTTTTGGGTGAAGTTTAGTTTTTTTTTATTAAAAATTTTACTATTCCTTTGAAAATTCAGACATTTGATTAAAAGTTCAACTATTTTGTTGAAAATTCGTCTTTTTTATTTTAAATTTCATCTATTTGGTAACTGCAACTGTTTGGTTAAAAATTATTTTTTTGTGTAAAACGCCTTTGGGATTGAAAATTCATATTTTTTGCTGAATATTCAACTGTCTTATAAAAAATTCAGTTATTTGATTAAAATTGCAACTGCTTTTGTTTGAAGTTTTTTTTTGCTTTGAAAATTCGAATTTTGTGTTTAGATTTAATTTAATTTTTTTGTAATTTTTTAAATTTAATTTTGTTACAATTTTTTTTTGTGAAATATCAACTATTACGTTTTTTGTTGAGAATTCATCTTTTTTTGAAAATTCAACTGTCTTCGGAAAAATTGGTCCTTTTGGCTTTAAACTGTAACCATTTGGTTGAAAATAAAACTGTTTTTCGTGCTGGTTTAACATTTTTTATCACAAATTTTTTCTTAAAAATGAAGTGAAAATTCATCTTTTTTTTGAAAATTCACTTTTTTTTTGATGAAGTTTAATTTTTTGTTTAAAAATTCGACTACTTGCTTTAAAATTCATCTTTTTATGTATAAGATTTAAGTATTTGGTTAAAAGTTCAACTAACTTGTTTAAAATTTTACTATTTTTTTGAACACTTCTCTATTTGGAAAGTAAATTCGTCTGTTTTTAAAATCAAACTATTTTATTGAAAAATTAACTCTTTCATTAAAGAGTCATCAGTCTTTACCCATAATTCAACTGTTTTCTTGAAATTTCATCTCTTATGGTAGAAAAGTCATATTTTTTATATGAAAAATTAAAATCGCAATTTTCAAAATTTCAACCGGAAATTGTTTAATTCCATTTATAAACAATTCTATGTTAAAATGGTACCATAATTAAAGTGCTGGTCTTTGAATATCAATAATAAGGGAAAATGAAAAATTGACTAGAGAAAAATGAGGGAATTGTCCGGAAATTTTGAAAATAAATTTTTTGGCCACCCTGTTGAACAGCGAACTGGATAAAACTTCAAAAATGAAAAATCCATATTTTCAATAAAAAACAAGATTCTCTCGTTGAAAATTTTCTCTCTGCGAACCTACCAACTTCATTAAACCGAATTCCCGATAATTTAGAGCGGAGGTTGAACATTAGATTTCACGTTCTTCCAATCCCTCGGGAATTGAATGTTCTACCGGTATAGGCAGTACCATGAAAAGGAAGGAAAAACTGAAATAAAATAATTAATTCGCCTCGAAATAAACACGATTGAATTGGTCAAGAAGGATTCGTCTCAAACTTTGCTACGATATTCCATAACTTAATTTTCACTGCTTTGTTTTCATTTATTTTCCTTCATTTTCGCTGGCAGATAAAATATTTTATTTTTATCCCGTCGTAGTGATCATTTTAAGAGAGACACGTTTATGCTGGCTTTTACCGGCGCCTTCAAGTATAGTGGTTCGCCTGATATTCAAATGATAAGTGCGAACTGCAGTAACTTGTTTTCATTGGACAAGATATATGGATTTTTCTTGAAAAGGTGCAGTGGTTCTGTTGATTTTCAAAGCCTGAATATATCTCAGAAATATAAAGAGAAATTTTAGCTTTCACGTTTATATTTGGATAGGAAATATGATGCATAAAGCGATAAAAGGGAGCTTCCACATATTACGTGACGCTATTTTCAGAGATTTTTTACTCAACCCTTCCTATTGTGTCAATTTGTGAGCTTTCGGTGGACCAAACAAATTTAAATTCAGCGAAAAAGAAATTACTTTTTTTTTTAAATTGTTGGATTTTCAATAAAATAATAAAATTAACTCCGACTTCAGTTTATCAAAAATTCCCCGACTCTGACAGGTTTTCTCTGACATTCCCTGTCGCTCCAGAGTGGATTTGGCTGAATTTCGAGACGTCTGCGTGTGACGTTTCCACACTAATTTTTTCGAATTCTCAATTTTCAATTTTTTATATTTTTTTTTGCTTAGAAATGTAGGATAATATTTTTGATATTATGGTTTTGACCAGATAAATTGTATCAAATAACTTGATGTTGATTGTTTTTTTTGTCTACTTCTCTAAAATCAATATTAAGCTACGGAGAGACGAGATCAGTTGAATTTCGCCGTCATTCCTTGTAAGATTTTATTTTCCAACGTTCGACTGTTTTATATTTTTTATGATACGGTTTTGCCCAGATAAATTGTATTAAATAATTTGATGTTGATTGTTTTTCTGTCTACTGGTCTAAAATCAATATTAAGCTACGGAGAGACGAGAGCAGTTGAATTCCGACGTCATTCCTTAACTTGTAAGGTTTTATTTTCCAACGTTCAAATGATTTATATTTTTGATGTTATGGTTTTGACCAGATAAATTGCATTAAATAATTTGATGTTGATTGCTCTTCTGTCTGCTGGCCTAAAATCAATATTAAGCTACGGAGAGACGAGAGCAGTTGAATTCCGACGTCATTCCTTAACTTGTAAGATTTTATTTTCCAAC
>CAKNXH010080691.1:14726-47271 GCA_932178445.1 Andricus quercusramuli | reverse complement strand
GTGGAAAAGGAACAAAAGGGAAAAGGCACAGAAATTAAAAGGGGAAAGGGGAAAAGGAACAGAAATGGAACAGGGATAGAAATTGAAAAGGGGAAAAGGGACAGAAGTTTAAGGGGAGAACGGAGAAGGGGAACGGGGAAAGGGGAAAGGGGAAATGAAAAGTAGAGAATAAAATTTGAAGTTGCGTCTTTTTCCGTTTTTCTGAATTACGGGTTTTTGAATTTGAGGGAAATTGAAATTTTGCTTTGGATAAGTATTCGAGTAAGATTGTTTGCTTGATCCCCATAAATTATCATGGGGTCTCAAGCATGGCAAGATGAATCAACTTCGACACAAGGCGAGATCTTAAAACGGCAACGCCTCGACAGGTCAAAGTTGCAATATAGAACAAAGTCTGAAGAGAAAGTTCTGAGTCAGCAAGATCAAGTGACAAGATATGAAAAAATAGTTCAGGGGTTCAGGGAAGACAGGAAGACAATAAGTCCCTTCATACAATATACAATATACAATATACATGATGTTATTGATGAATCATTATTTCCATAGACAGACCAAATCTAGCCTAGCTGGTCCAATCTTTTCCTACCACTTATTTTGTCAGGTTTCACTTCAACTTGCCAAAGCAACTTGCAATTTTTTTTTTAACTTGAAAAAGGTGCATTTAGCCTAAGAAATGCTGCGTCTTATAAAAGTGAAAAAGTTGCTCCTCAGTTTTTTTTTTGAACTAATTTTTAATTTTTTTCTTATAATTATTATTAATTATTAAAATGAATAAAATAGACGAATTTTCAACAAAAGAGTTGTGTTTTCAAAATAAAAAGTCGAACGTTTCAAAAACAGTTGGTTGTTACATCCGAATGATGAATTTTCAAAAAAAATAGTTGAATTGAAAAAAAATAATTTTCACTAAATAGTTGCATTGACAAACAATTCCATTTTTGTTTGAAATTCGTTCTTTTTGGTAGAAAATAAATCTTTTTGGTTAAAAAGTCTTCCTTTTGGTTGAAAATTCAACAATTTGATTGAGAAGTTATTCTTTTTGGTTAATATCCTACTTTTTTGGTTTTAAATTTAATTACTTGGCTAAAAGTTAAACTACTTTGTTAAAAAATCATTTCCTTGATTGAGGATTCATCTCTTTGGCTGGAAATTCGTTTTTTTTTGTTTTGTTGTAAATAAATATTTTTCAATTTAAATTCATGTATTTTGTTGAACAATTTGTCTTTTTGGTGGAATATTAATCTACTTGATAGAAAATTCAGCTTTTTGGTTGAAAATTCAACTTCTTGTTAGGAAGCTGAACTGCATAGTTTGATAAAAATTCGTATTTTGGCCGACGATTTATCATTTTATTTAAAAATTTATTAGTTTAGTTGATAATTAGTTTTTTCGAAGTAAAAATTCATCTATTTCATTATTGGTAGAAAATTTCTCTTCTTTACTTGAAAAATTGAAAATCCAACTATTTATTTGAAAATGCATGTATTTTGCTATAATTCATACCTTTGTGGTAGAAAATCCACCCTCTTGGTTGAAAATTATTCTTTTTAAATTTAATTTTAAGTATTTTGTTCAAAATTCAACAATTCTGTTAAAAAGTCATCCTTTTTAGTCGAAAATTAAACTAATGATAAAAGGAGAAAAGAAATGGAAACGGGAAGGAGAAATGGAAGAGGAACAAAAATTGGGAGGGGGGAAAAGAAACGGAAAAGGGGAAAAGCACAGGAACTGAAAGAGGAGAAGGAAAAAGGGACATACGTTGAAAGGGGAAAAAAACATAAATGAAAGAGGGGAAAGGGGCAGCAATTGAAAGGAAGAAATGGAAAAGGGACAGAAATTGAAAGAAAAAATGGACAAGGAACAGTAATGGACAGGGGAAATGGAAACGGGAAAGAGAAAAGCACAGAAATTAAAAGGACAAACGGAAAAAGGAACAAGAACTTAAAAGGGAAAAGGAACAGAAAGGAAAAAGGCGAACGGGAAAGAAATAGAAAGGGGAAAAGGGGAAAGAAACCGAAATGTAAAAAGGAGAAGGAAGAAGGGACAAAAATTGAGAGCTAAAGAAAAAAGGGAACAGAAAGGGAAAAGGCACAGAAATTAAAAGGAGAAAGGATAAGGGACAGAAATTGAAAGGGGAAAAGGGAAAAGTAATAGAAATGGTAAAGGGACAAAAATTCAAACTGGAAAAGGAACAGAAATGAAGAAAGGAAAAGGGACAGAATTTTAAAGAAGAAAAGGAACAGAAATGGAAAAGGAAAATGCAAAGAGAACAGAAATTGAAAGGGGAAATGAAAACGGAAAAGGGAATCGGGAAAATGGAGAAAGTGCGGTTATTGGAAGGGGGAAAGGTAAAAGGGGCAGATATTGGAAGGGGAAAAGAAACATAAATAGAAGAGGGAAAATGAAAAAGGTACAGCAATTGTAAGGGGAAATCGATATCGAAAAGGGAACCGTGAAAATGGAAAAAGCACAGAAATTAAAAAGGTAAACAGAAAAAGGGACAGACGTTAAAAAGGTAAGCGGAAAAAGAGACACATGATGAGAGGGGAAAAGGAACAGAAATTAATAAGGAACAGAAATTGGAAGACGTAAAGGGAAAAGGAACAGAAATGGAAAAGGGGCAGAAATTGAAAGAAGGACAGAGAAAAGGAACAGAAATTAGGAGGGAAAATGGAGAAGGAACAGAAATTGAAAAGGGAAATGATAACCGAGAAGGGAATCGGGGGAATGGAAGAAGGAAACGGCACACTAATTGAAAAGGGAGAAAGGAAAAAGGGAAAAGAAAAAGGGAAAGGAAAAAGGGACATACATTGAAAGGGAAAAAGTAACAGAAACGGAAACGGAAAAAGGGAAAGACGTTGAAAGCGGAAAAGGAACATAACTGGAAGAGGGAAGAGGGGAAATGAAAAACGTACAGAAATTAAAAGGGGAGACAGAAAAAGGGACAGACGCTGATAGGGTGAACGGAAAAGGGACAGACGATGAAAGGGGAAAAGAAATAGAAATGAAAAAGAGACAAAATTTGAAGGGGTCAAGGGAAAAGAAACAGAAATGGAAAAGGGACAGAAATTGAAAGGTGGAAAGGGAAAAGGAACAGAAATGGAAAAGGGAATCGGAAAAATGGAAAAGGCACAGAAATTGAAAGACAGAATGAAAAAGGGACAGACATTAAAAGGGGGAAATTAACAGAAATAAAAAAGGGTAAAGCTTAAAGGGGAAGTGAAAAATGTACAGAAATTGGAAATGGAGAAGGCACATAAATTGAAAAGAGGAAAGGGGAAAAAAAACAGACGTTGAAAGGAGAAGAGAAAACAGGGACAGACGTTGAAGGGAATAAAGGAACAGAAATAGAAAAGGAAAAGAAATTGAAAAGGGGTGAAGGGGAAAGGAACTGAAAATAATCAGGGAAAAGGGGCAGAAATTAAAAGGAGAATCGGAAGAATTGACAACAATTTAATAGGGAAAAGGAACAGAAATGGAAAAGGCAAGTAGAACAGAAATAGTAAGGGGAAAGGAAACAGAAATTGAAAGAGAAGAAGGGAACATGGAAAGGGAACAGAAATTGAAAGGAGAAATGGAAACGGAAAAGGGTATCGGAAAGATAGAAGAGGGAAGAGGAACAGACGTTGAAAGGGGAAAGGGTGAATGAACAGAAATGGTGAAGGGAGAGAAATTTGAAGGGGGAAATGGAAAAGGAACAGAAATTGAAAGGGGAAAAGGGAAAATGTACAGAAATTAAAAGGAAAAATGAAAAAAGGACAGTAATGGAAAGCGGAAATGGAAATGGGAAAAGGAAAAGGCTCATAAATTAAATGTAGAAACGAAAGAAGGAACGAGATTTGAAAAACGGGAAGGGAAAAAAACAGAAATGTGAAAGAGAAAAGGGACAGAAATTGAAAGGGTAAAAAGAACGGAAATAAAAAAGGGACAGAAGTTCAAGGGGAGGAAGGAGAAGGGGAAATGGAAAAGGGACAGAAGTGGGAAAGGCGAACGGGAGAGGAAAAAAAAGGGGGAAAGGGAGAAGAAACAGAAATGTGAAAGGCAAAAGGGACAAAAATAAAAAGGGGAAAGTGGAAAAGGAACAGGAGGGAAGAAGGGGAAAGGCTCAGAAATTAAAAGGGGAATGGGGAAATGAAACAGAAATGGAAAAGGGACAGAAATTAGAAGGGGAAAAGGAACAGAAATGAAAAAGGGACAGAAGTTTAAGGGGAGACGGGAAAAGGGAAAATGGAAAAGGGAAAGAAACGGAAAAGGCAAACGGGACAGAAATATAAAGGGGAAAAGGGAAGAAACAAAAACGTGAAAGAGAAAAGGGGCAGAAATAGAAAGGGGAAAGTGGGAAAGAAACGAAAGGGAAAAAGGGAAAAGGCACATGAATTAAAAAGGGAACAGGGTAAAGGAACAGTAATGGAAAAGGGTAAGGGACAGAAGTTTAAGGGGAGAAGGGAGAAGGGAAAAGGGACAGAAATGGAAAAGGGAAATGGAAAGGAGAAATGGAAAGCGGAAAGGGAAAAGTAACAGAAGTGGGAAGGCCAAACGGGACAGAAATAGAAAGGGGAAAAGGGAAACGGGAGAAGGAAAAGAAACAGAAATGTGGAAGGGACAGGAATAAAAAGAGGAAAGTGGAAAAGCAACAAAAGGGAAAAGGCTCAGAAATTAAAAGGGGCATACGTTTGAGGGGAGAAGGAAAAGGGGGAAATGGGAAAGGGACATAAATGGAAAGAAGAAAGGGAAAGATGAAATGGAAACTGGAAAGGGGAAAAGGGGAAAGGGGAAAGATAAAATTATTTTAAAAGCCCATATCAGTTATAATCTCCATATTACCAGGATTTTTTTCTCCTTGCCCTGAAAGAAGAAGAAGAGGTTTCAGAGGATCTCTCTGAAGTTGAACGACGAAATTGCGAGTGCTTGGAGCCCCCTCCCCCGTTGGCCCCTTTCTTGCAGATTTCATTTCGTATCACGGGCGACGAGTTCTCACTCCCCAGTACTCGGAACCATCAAAGTACTCACTCCGGGGTCGTGGGTCACGCGGTAATGAATTGTTTTGTACCTCGCGGGCAGATCGACGAGAGGAACATATATTTACGTGCCTCGCCGTTCAGAATTCCACAAAATTATTATAAAGTTAAGATGTAGTAGAATATATCAAAGATTATCCTCTGAAGTCCCGGAAATCGGAAATTTTTCAGGACAAAAGTGCTGAAAAAATCCCACTTTATTTAATTTTATATCATTTTTTTTTTTTTTTTTCTTAATATCTCCTTTCACTCCGCTGGGAATCGAACCACAGAGCTTCCGATTGCCAGTCGGACCCTTTCCCATTAAGCTACTAGGGAGACTTTTTTCAGAACAAAAAATTTGGCAATTGTATGTTCTGTGGTTCGATTCCCAGCGGAGCGAAAGGAGAAGATCTTTTTTCAGAAAAAAAAATTATTTAAAATATTTTTTAATTCATATCTCCATCTGGTCTGAAAAGACGTTGAAAATTTCTGCTATTCTCTGATGATAATACAGATTCCTTGAATTATTTAATTTTTTTACTTTTCAAAAGTCCTCATTAATTTTTAGGATCTTATCTGGGATGACAGTGGGACTTTTTTTACTCGGGATGGTACGGTTTAATTGACAATAATTACATTTTTACACGGATCGAGTGCAAGTAAATGGAAAATACAAAAAAAGATTACCCGCGGCATTTGAACATTCGTCTTCTTGACTTCAAGCCGCTCTAAAGCACTAAAGTGGTCTTACGACGTTACATTACCAGCTGCGTAATGACCTCATTAATGCATAGGGATCACGGGGTCAGAGAGGTCTCTTGACCTGGGAGAAATTCTGGAAGATTTTTTGACCAAAAAAAATCACCGGAAAAAATTCATTTTGGATCTGAATATGACTTTTTACACCAATTTGATCCAATCTTACTACAATAAATCGAGGGGAAGACGACTCTTGAAAATTCGGTCCAGCATAGGATTACTCTTGGTTGCATCAAATTATAGTGGATTACTTTTTAACAAAAGTGTTGGATTTTCAACTAAACAGATCACTTTTTGATCAAATAGTCCAATTTTCAACTACAAAAGATAAATTTACAACAAGAAAAAAAATTAATTTTCCACCAAACTGGAAGGGTTTGACTTTTCAGTTGGAAAATTAATTCTCAGTCAACATGAAAAACAAATTTTTGAACAAAATAGTTTAATTTTTAACCAAAGAGCTGAATTTTCATTTTAAAAAAACGATTTTTGAAAAAATAATTCAATTTTCAATCAAAAAGGTGAATTATCGACTAAAATGAAGAATCTTCAACGAAAAAAATGACTGTTAAACAAAATGGTTAATTTTGTTAAAATGACTTTTTAACAAAATTGTTTCCCAGAAAGATATGTAATAGTTGATATTTTAACCGAAACATTTTTTTTTTAATATTTCAAGTCATCCAAGAAAAACGAATCTTCAACAAAATAGTTTTATTTTTAAATAAAAAAAGCGAATTTTCAACAAAATAGTTGAATTTTCAGTTAAAACATTAATTTTCAACCAACATGAGAAACAAATTGTCGAACGGAATAGTTTTTTTTTTAACCAAAGAGATGAATTTTCAATTTAAAAAACGATTTTTGAAAAAATAATTGAATTTTCGACCAAAAAGGTGAATTATCAACTAAAATGAAAAATCTTTGATGGAAAAAAGTCTTTTAAACAAAATTATTCATTCTTTTAAAATGACTTTCTAACAAAATTGTTAATTTTGTTTTTCAACAAAAAATATAATAATTAATATTTCAACCAAAATAGATTTTTTCAAAGTAGTTCAAGAAATCTAAGAAAGACGAATCTTCAACAAAATAGTTTAATTTTTAGGTAAAAAAAAATTAATTTTCAACAAAATAGTTGAATTTTCAGTTGAAATATCCATTTTCAACCAACATGAGAAACAAATTTTCGAACGAAATAGTTAAATTTTTGACCAAAGAGATGAATTTTCAATTTAAAAAACGATTTTTGAAAAAATAATTGAATTTTCAACCAAAAAGGCCATCTAATCAACTACAATGAAGAATCTTCAACGAAAAAATGTCTTTTAACCAAAAATTCTTAATTTTGTTAAAATGACTTTTTAACAGAATTGTTAATTTTGTTTTTCAACAAAAAATGTAATAATTGATATTTTAACCAAAATAGATGTTTTTTAAGTAGTTAAAGTAATCCAAGAAAGACGAATCTTCAACAAAATAGTTTAATTTTTAGGTGAAAAAAAACGAATTTTCAACAAAATAGTTGAATTTTCAGTTGAAACATTAATTTTCAAACAACAACAAAAATTGAATTTTCGAACACAATAGTTTAATTTTTAACCAAAGAGATAAATTTTCAATTTAAAAAACGATTTTTGAAAAAATAATTGAATTTTCAACCAAAAAGGTCATATAATCAACTTCATCTAATCTATCAACTAAAATGAAGAATCTTCAACGAAAAAAATGTCTTTTAAACGTAATTCTTCATTTTGTTAAAATTACTTTTTAACAAAATTGTTAATTTTGTTTTTCAACGAAAAATGTAATAGTTGATATTTTAACCAAAATAGATTTTTTTTAAATATTTTAAGTCATCCAAGACAGACGAATCTTCAACAAAATAGTTTAATTTTGAGGTAAAAAAAAACGAATTTTCAACAAAATAGTTGAATTTTCAGTTGGAAGATTAATTTTCAACCAACATAAGAAACGAATTTTCGAACGAAATAGTTGAATTTTTAACCAAAGAGATGAATTTTCAATTTAAAAAACGATTTTTGAAAAAATAATTTAATTTTCAACCAAATAGGTCATCTAATTAACTGCATCTAATCTATCAACTAAAATGAAGAATCTTCAACGAAAAAATGTCTTTTAAACAAAATTCTTCATTTTGTTAAAATTACTTTTCAACAAAATTGTTAATTTTGTTTTTCAACAAAAAATGTAATAGTTGATATTTCAACCAAGATAGATTTTTTTTTAATATTTCAAGTCATCCAAGAAAGACGAATCTTCAACAAAATATTTCAATTTTGAGGTAAAAAATGAATTTTCAACAAAAAAGTTGAATTTTCAGTTGAAACATTAATTTTCAACCAACATAAGAAACAAATTTTCGAACGGAATAGTGTAATTTTTAACCAAAAAGATGAATTTTCAACTAAAATGAAGAATCTTCAACGAAAAAATGTCTTTTAAACAAAATTGTTAATTTTGATTTACAATAAAAATTGTAATAATTTACATTTCATCCAGAATAGATTTTTTTTAAGTAGTTAAAGTAATCGAAGAAAGATGAATCTTCAATAAAATATTTTAATTTTTAGTTAAAAAAAAAACGAATTTTCAACAAAATAGTTGAATTTTCGGTTGCAAGATTAATTTTCAACCAACATAAAAAACAAATTTTAGAACGAAATAGTTAAATTTTTAACCAAAGAGATGAATTTTCAATTACAAAAAAATCTTTAACGAAAAAATGACTTGTAAACAAAATTGTTAATTTTGTTGAAATGAATTTTTAACAAAATTGTTAATTTTGTTTTTCAACGAAAAATGTCATAGTTGATATTTCAACCAAAATATATATTTTTTTAAGTAGTTAAAGTAATCGAAGAAAGATGAATCTGCAACAAAATAGTTTAATTTTTAAGTAAAAAAAAAAACGAATTTTCAACAAAATAGTTGAATTTTCAGTTGAAACATTTATTTTCAACAAACATAAAAAACGAATTTTCGAACAAAATAGTTTAATCTTTAACCAAAGATATGAATTTTCAATTTAAAAAACGATCTTTGAACAAATAATTCAATTTTCAACAAAAAAGGTGAATTATCAACTAAAATGAAGAATCTTCAACGAAAAAAATGTCTTTCAAACAAAATTGTTAAATTTGTTAAAATAAATTTTTAACAAAATTGTTAATTTTGTTTTCCAACGAAAAATGTAATAGTTGATATTTCAACCAAAATAGATTTTTTTCAAAATAGTTAAAGTAATCCAAGAAAGAATAATCTTCCACAAAATAGTCCAATTTTTAATTAAAAAAAAAAAAATTTCAACAAAACAGTTGACTTTCTAATCAAAAAGGATCATTTTTACCAAAATTGTCCAATTCTCAATAATGTAGATTAATTTTCAATCAAATAGTTAAATTTTCAACCAAAAACCTGAATTTTCAATCAAGAAGATCAATTTTATGCTAAAAAGACGATTTTTTAAACAAATGGTTTAATTTCTAATTTAAAAAAAGTTCAAATGAAAACGGAATAGTTACATTTTCAGGTAGAAAAATGAATTTTCTACCAAAACAATAGTTGAATCCTAAAAAAATGACTTTTCAAAAATTCCTAATCAAATAGTTAAATTTCAATCGAAAACATGAATCTTCAACCAAGAAGTTAAATTTTATGCTAAAAAGACGAATATTTAACCAAATAGTAGAATTTTCAACTGACAATAACAATTTTTTAACTAAAAATTGAATAGTTACATTTTCAATTCAAAAAATAATTTTTTACAACAACAAAAAACGAATTTTCAATAATATAGTTCATTTTTCAATCGAAGAAATAAATTTTCTACCAAAATTATAGTTGAATCTTAAAAAAAAAAATGACTTTCCAACTAAATTGTTGAATCTGCCAGTTGGATTCTTGAACAAAAAAAAAAGAAATAATTTTTAACAAAATAGTGGACTTTTCAACCAAAAATATGAATTTTCAAACAAAAATCTTAATTTTCTACAACAACAAAACATTAAATTTTAGCAAAATACATCAATTTTCCGCTAAGAAATTGTCGAATTCTCAATTTTCAATTAAAATGAAGAATTTCAAACAGAAGACGGAATTTTTAACAGAGTGGTTCAATTTTCAACCAGGTAATTGAATTTTTTACTAAAAAATATACATTTTCAATTAAGAATTAAATGGTTAGATTTTCAGTTAAAAAAGTTAATTTCTAACAAAGTAGTTCAATTTTCAACATAAATAAAT
Source organism: Andricus quercusramuli (assembly GCA_932178445.1). Classification (NCBI taxonomy): domain Eukaryota; kingdom Metazoa; phylum Arthropoda; class Insecta; order Hymenoptera; family Cynipidae; genus Andricus; species Andricus quercusramuli. The sequence goes on along the minus strand of CAKNXH010080691.1, from coordinate 37,246 downwards.
AATAATTGAACTATTATCAATTTGTAAAAAATTTAGCTTAGTTTCAGAAATATTTAAGAAATATTTACCAGTTTTGAGCTCGGGTTTGAGGAGATCCAAACTTAATTCAAAACTTTAAAAAATTTCAAAAAATAAAAGACTAAATTTAGATTTTTGAAGATTTCGAAATAAAATGTTGAAGCTTTTTATTTACCTTTAATGGTTTTGAGAAAATAAAAAAATTTTCCTAACTTTGCTGGGTAAATTGAAAATGATTTTTTACTTTGAAAAATTAATTGGAAGAGAATATTTAAGAACATTTTTCAAAAAATTCGAATAATAAATAACAATTCAACAATTGTTGATTTTAAAAATAATCGAGTAAGTTTGAAATATATTTAGAAGTTTTGAAAAGATTTCAAAACACAGATTTTTGAAGATGTCGAACACAAAATTTATAAGTTTTTTAATCATTTTGAAAGGTTTTGAACAAATAAAAAATGTTGTATCCAAATTCCTAGAAAAACTAACAGAATTTTTGTTGTTGAAAAATTGAAAAGTAATTTTGGTTGTAATTTATTGTATTCATTCTGTAGATTCCTGTGAAAATAATTTTAGTAAATTCAAATTTATTCAGAAAAAAAGATCTCACTCCTCTCGCTCCACTGGGATTTGAACGCCAGATCAACGGATTTCCGGTCAGGTGCTCTTCCAATTGAGCTACAGAGAGATCAGAGAAAGATACTGTTTTTCTGATTTTTAATTTTAGTTTTCTGTACTTGTTGGTAAAAATTTTTCCACCGTGGTACCTAATTAGAAAATTCCCGAAATAAAATTGCCGGCATTATAAAATGTCAGCCCAAATAATAAATAATAAATAAAAATTTCTAATTATCTATTATCTGGAATTTCAAAATTCGGTGAAATTATAACCTTCCGGGAATTGTATAATTCTCAAATTTACCATTTCTGAAATTCCCGGCCACTTCAACGTGTTATTAGGGCCATGTGATGAGTGGGTCACGTGACCAGATTCCTACCTTACCACTTTTTTTATTTCCTAACTTATTTTTCACACGAAGCGCCAAATCGAGTTGAAAATTCGGGATACAAAACAAGAAACACTGAGAAAGGTGGGTCTGGTCCCAAATTTTATTAATCATGAAAAAAGCAAAAAAAAATTATACACAAAAAAAAAATTATACTCAAAAAAAATTTTTTTCCTTAATTATAAAAATTCAGGACAAGAGCCACCTTCCTTAGTATTTCTTATTAAGTATCCCAAATTTTCAAATCGAAATGACGCTTCTTGTTAAAATAAGTTAGGAAATAAAAAAAGTGCCGGTAAGGTAGGAATCTGGTCAAGTGACCCACTCATAACATGGCCTTAAGTGCGTATTTTCTAATCGAGCAAGTCAGGGAGACGCAAAAAATGAATTGTGAATTAATTTGTAGGAAAATATAAATTTTATAGTAATTTCTGAAATTTGTGAATAATTCCTGAATTTAATTTGCATTATCGCGAAGAAGATGGGCCTAATGAGGTTCTCGTCAGTCATCCGTCTTTTTGTTCAGACTCCAAATAGAGTAAGAACCGGAACGGGAACGGCAAACGTGTAGGCTGCAGACACCTTGGTAAAGTCAAGGTGTCGGCAGGATTTCGGAAGCCCAAATCTGTCGGAGCAGGTGTCGTATCTGACTCAAAAAGCCTCCTTAATATAGGTTACTAACTTAATGATGATTGATACATATATATATATATCTGTCGTAGCCATTCCATTTAATAATATATTTGGTCTTAACAGGAGATTCCCGGAACCATCTGATTATCTCCCCAGGATTTTGGGGCATAATAGCCAGAAATTTTAACAATTTTATATTAAATTGTTTTTTTTTTATTAGACTGTCTTGTGCCGAGAAATTTGGGGGGTTAGAAAAAGGGCAAGCAGCTTCCTAAATTGAATTGAAAGCATTTTAAATTCAAATCCTCATTTTAAAGATTTATGCATCAATGTGTCTGGTGGTTTTTTTTTTAATTTACTGTTAGGGTTTTGTAGCGCTGGGCAAAGAGGGGAAGTGATGATAGGGGAAGTAGGGGAAATGAGAGGGGTGAGTTTAGAAAGTGCGGGGGGTTGAGAGGAGGGAAACTAGACAAAGTAAGGGGAAGCGAGAAGATGGGAAATAGGGAAAGTGCTGGAAATGAGGGGAGAGGAAGTGGGTGTAGTAAGAGAAATGATAGAAAATGAAGAGAGAAAAAGTAGGAGAGTGAAGGGCGAGGAAGTAGGGAAAGTAGGTCAAGTGAGAGGAAATTAGGGGAGGATGAGTAGGCCGCGAGAGGGTAAATTTCAAAAGGGGTAGTAAGGGATGTGATTGAAAGTGAGTAGACGGAAAATGGGAAGAATAGGATAAAATGCTGGAAGTAGAAAGAAGAAGTAGGTGAAGTAGAGTGAATTAGAGGAGGAAAAGTAGGAGAAGTGAGGGAAAATGAGGGAGAGGAGGGAGGTGAAATGAGGTGGGTCATGACGGAACGGGAAGAAGGTTGTGTAGCGGAAATGAGAGGAAATGAGAGAAGGGCAAGCAGGTGTAGTAGGGGAAATTACAGGAAATAAAGGAAGGAGAAGTAGAGGAAGTAAGGGATGAAGAAGTAGGGAAAATAAGAGGTCGGGAAGTAGGGAAAGTAAGGGGGAGTAGTCAAAGTAAGGAGAAATTAGGAAGGGATGAGTAGGCTGAGTAAGAGGAAATTACAAAAGGGGTAGTAAGGGATGTGATTGGAAGTGAGTATACGGAAAATGGGAAAAATAGGATAAAATGCTGGTAGTAGATAGAAGAAGTAGGTGAAGTAAGGTGAATTAGAGGAGGAAAAGTAGGAGAAGTGAAGGGAAATGAGGGGAGGGGAAGTAGGTATAGTAAGAGAAATGAGAGGAAATGAAGGGAGAAAATGTAGGAGAGTGGAGGCTGAGGAGGTAGGGAAAGTAAGATGTAGGAAAGTAGGGGAAGTAAAGGAGAGTAAGTCAAGTGAGGGAAAAATAGAGGATGATTAGGCCGAGTGAGGGGAAATTTTAAGAGTGGTAGTGAGGGATGTGGTAGGGAGTGAGTAGAGGGAAAATAGGAAAAATAGGAGGAAATGCTGGGAAATAAAAGGAAGAAGTAAGTTAAGTAAGGTGAATTAGGGAAGGAAATGTAGGAGAAGTGAGAGAAAATGAGGGAGGGGAAGTAGGTGAACTAGGAAAGATAAGAAGAGACAAAGCAGGGGCAGTGAGAGAAAGTGAGAAGAAGTGAGAAAGGGGATGTAGGGAGAGTAGGGAAAGCGCGAGTAAGGACGGAAGGGGGAGCAGGTAAAGTAGCGGAAAGGAGAGGAAATGAAGAAAGGTAAAGTATGTGTAGTAGGGTAAATGACAGGAAATGAAGGAAGGAGAAGTGAGGGAAGTAAGGGATAAAGAAGTATGGAAAGTAAGAGGCTGTAAAGTAGGGAAAGTAGGGGGGAGTAGTCGAAGTAAGGAAAAATTAGGAAGGGATAAGTAGGCTGAGTGAGAGGAAATTTTAAAAGGGATAGTAAGAGATGTGATTGGAAATAAGTAGACGGAAAATGTGAAAAATAGGAGCAAGTCCTGGGAGTAGAATAAGTAAGAAGGTGAAGTAGGGTGAATTAGGAGAGGAAAAGTAGGGGAAGTAAGAGAAAATGAGGGAGGGGAAGTAGGTGAACAAGACAAGATAAGAAGAGGTGAAGCAGGAGCAATAAGAGAAAGTGAGAAGAAGTGAGAAGCAGTGAGAAAAGGGAATGTATGGAAAATAACGATAGCGTGGGAAATGGCAGAAGGAAAAGTAGGTTGAGTAGCGGAAATGAGAGGAAATGAGGTAAGGGGAAGTAGGTGAAGTAGGGGAAATAACAGGAAACGAAGGAAGAAGAAGTGGGTGGAATGAGGGCTGAAGAAGTACGGGAAGTAAGAGTTTGGGAAGTAAAGAAAGTAAGGGGGAGTAGTACAAATAATGAAAAATTAGGGGAGGATGAGTAGGGTGAGTAAGGACAAATAATGAAAGGCGTAGTGGGGGATGCAATTAGAAGTGAGGAGAGGGAAAGTAGGAAAAATAGAAGATGAGAAATAGAAGGGGAAGTAGGTGAAGTGGGGTAAATTAGGGGAGGAAAAGTAGGGGACGTAAGGGAAAATGAGAGAGGGGAAGTGGGTGAACTAGGAAAGATAAGAAGGGGTGAAGCAGGCGAAATAAGAGAAAGTGAGAAGAAGTGAGAAGAAGTGAGAAAAGAGGGTGTAGGGAAAGTAACGACAGCGTGGGAAATGACGGAAGAGAAAGTAGGTTACGTAGCAGAAATGAGAGAAAATGAGAGGAAAAGAAGTAGTTGTAGTAGGAGAAATGAAAGGAAATGGAGGAAGGAGGAGTAGAGGAAGTAATGGATGAAGAAGTACGGAGAGTAAGAGGTCGGGAAGTAGGGAAAGTAAGGGGGAGTAGTACAAGTAAAAAGAAATGAGGGGAGGATGATTAGGGCAAGTGATGCGAATTGATGAAAGTGGTAGTAGGGGATGTAATTGGAAGGAAGGAGAGAAAAATGTTTGAAAGTAGGAGGAAGTGCTGGGAGTGGAATGAAGAAGTACGTGAAGTGGGGTGAATTATGGGAGGAAAAGTAGAAGAAGTGAGGAAAAATGAGGGAGGGAAAGTAGGTGAACGAGGAAAGATAGGAAGCAGTGAAGCAGGGGCAATAAGAGAAAGTGAGAAGAAGTGAGAAGAGGGAATGTAGGGAAAGTAGGGAAAGCGTGGAAAATGTCGGAAGAGGAAGAAGGTTGAGTAGTGGAAATGAGAGGAAATGAGAGAAGGGGACTTAGGTGTGGTAGGGGAAATAACAGGAAATGAAGGAAGGAGAAGTGGGTGAAATAAGGGATGAAGTAGGGGAAGTAAGAGGTTGGGAAGTAAAGAAAGTAAGGGGGAGAGTCGAAGTAAGGAGAAATTAGGGGAGGATGAGTAGGGTGAGTAAGGCCAAATAATGAAAGGCGTAGTAGGGAATGTAATTGGAAGTGAGGAGAGGGAAAGTAGGAAAAATAGAAGGGAGTGCCGGGAAATAGAATGGGAAGTAGTTGAAGTGGGGTAAATTAGGGGAGGAAAAGTAGAGGATGTCAGGGAAAATGAGGCCAAGGGAAGTAGGTGAACCAAGAAAGATAAGAAGAGGAGAAGTAGAAGTTGTGGACGTGCGGTTTTTGAGACCGCACAACCACGCCTGAAGGTTCAAGTTCGACAACTTAAAAAGGCATAAACGCTAAAGTTTGGAACACCACAAGAGTACAAGTGTTAGGACTTGGCACCTCAAACGGGGATAAGTGCCCAAGTTTGTTTGTTGTCAACCGTTTGTCTGTTTTATCGACACCCAGAATTGTGTTTTGGAACCGCGAAGATGTTGAAATAAAAATTATTATCCATATTTAGCGATGTGCCAGCAAGTAAGCATAGAGGTGTGGACGTGCGGTCTTTGAGACCGCACGACCACACCTGAAGGTTCAAATTTGGCAGCTTAAAATGGCATATTTAGCGATGTGCAAGCAAGCATATAGGATATTATTCTGTTATTTAACGACATGAGTCACGAAGGAAGGCAGGAAGGCACGCACGCACGCAAACGATCGTTCGGTACTTGGGTCGTTCGAAATGTTAAGATGCTGGTCGTTGGAGGTAATAAGTACAATTAAGGCCAGACTGTAAATGTAAAAAAATCTCGGGGGAACCGCGCCTCTTGCCCCTTTTAGGCTTAGCCAAGCCAATACATACCTGTTGTTATTATTACTGTAAAGGCTCGTATAAATCAGGCCGTTTAGCCTTGTAATTTGGCAGACAAGATAGCCTCGCTATCGTCATTTCATCGTCGTCAGCAGTCAGCACATTACTCTGGTCGCAAAATCGCGAGCATAAATATCCGCCAAGTATATCCGTTTGTGGCACCCAATGGCGGAAGAGGGGGGATTATATTGCAGCCAAATTATAGGCTCAAGCCACCCTTAATGGTCAGAATTATTATCCTATGCTATGTTGGAGGCGTGTTAATTTTTATGCTTATTGATTTTCATATTTTACCACCTGAACCGCACGGACATGAATAAGAGAATGGGGAGAGGAGAATATTGCAAAAAACTAGATAGTTCAATATTTCTACCGAGAAGAGGAAATTTCTATCAAAAAGATTTATTTCTTGTACCAAAAACACGAATTTTTAACTAAAAATGGAATAGTTTAATCTACAGTTGATGATTCATCATTTTAGTTGAAAAATATTTGTTTTTCTTCTAAATTTAACTATTTTCTTAACATTTTTGAAATAAACTTTTTCACTGGAAAATTTACCATCAATTATAATTAAAAAAATCAACTATTTGGTTGAAAATTTCTGTATTTTCTTGAAACTTTATCTTTTGTTGAAAAAAAAAGTAATCTTCTTGGTGACTGATTCACCTTTTTGGTTGAAAATTCATATATTTTATTAAAAATTAATCTCCTTTCATAGAAAATTAATCTTTTTCGTTCAAAACTCATTTCTTTGGTTTGAAAATGAGTTTTTTTTAAATTGAAAATGAATTTTCTAATAAAAAATTTGACTATATCATGTTTTTTTGTACATCTGAATTTTTTTTCATACACACTCAATCTTTTTGGTAGGAAATTTATTTGGTTGAAAATTGAACTTTTTTATTTTTTATTCCAAAATTTATTTTTTCAGTTGAACATTTGTTGTTTTTTTCGTAGAAAATTAACCAATTGATTGAAAATTTCTTCAAAAATTACTATATTTCGTTGAAAATTTATTTTATTTGCTCAAAATCTTATATTTCCTCAACTGAAAATTAAAATATTTCATTTTTTGTTCAAAAAATCATCTTTTTCAGTTGAAAACTTGTCTTCTTTTGTAGCAATATAATCTTTTTGGTTTAAAACTCGTGTATTTTATCAAAAAATATTCTTATGTGGTAGAAAATTAATCATTTTGCTGGAAATTTCATTGCTTTGGTGAAAATTAGTTTTTTATTGAAAATTAATTCTTTTAACGGAAAATTTTACTGCCCAATTTTTGTTTAAATTTTTTTTATTAGACTTTAATATTTTTTGTTGAAAATCAAACTATTCTATTTTTCGTAGCAAATTGATCATTTTCAGTTGAAAATTCATTTTTTTTGTTTGGAAAATATATATTTTTTTTTTTCAACTAAAAATGTAGCTGTTTAATTTCCTGTTAGTAAATTTCAAATCTCCTGTTGAAAATTCGCATTCTTCAATTTAATTTAACAGTTTTTTATTAAAAATTAAAAGAATTTTATGTGAAATCATCAACTATTACACTTTTTGTTGAAAATTTATTTTTTTTATCAAAGATTCATCAGTTTGGTTGAAAATTTAACTATTTTGTTGAAAGTACTCGTTCTTTTTGACAAACCAATTTTTCAAAGAAAGATTAATTTTTAACAAGAGAAAAAAATAATTTTTTGCAAAGAAATTGATTTTTAAACAAAAAAAAAGATTATTTTTCTACCAAAAGAGATAAATTTTGATCGAAGAGTAATAGTTGGTATTTCAAACAAAAAATATTTTAACCAAACATTTGCTTTTTTAACCAGAAAAGATCAAATATGTAAAAAAAAAAAGGAATTTGAAGTTTGTTACAAACAGTACAAATTTTTAATCCCAAAATATAAATTCTTGACAACAAATTCAAGTTTATTCTCAATAGTTGACTTTTCAACTGGAAAAAAAATTTGCAGCCAAAAATAGACTAGTTGATTTTAAGTTAAAAAAAAATTAATTTTGAATGGAAAAAGAATTTACACCGAAATAGTTCAATTTTCAATAACAAAAAAAACACAAGAATTTTCTGCTGAAAAGATGAATTTTCAACTAAAAACGATAACTTCTCAGACAAAAATGGAATAGGTGAATTTTCAGTTAAAACAAAATGTCAACAATTTAACAATGATTTTTCACCAAAATAGTTGAATTTCCAACAAAATAGTTATATGTTCAACTAAAAGAAATAAATTTACAATAAAAAATGAAAGAAAGAAATTTTCATTTTAAGAAATTAACTCACCCCCACCCCCACCCCCACCCCCCCCCAAAAAAAAGAAAATGATTTTCACGAAAAATGAAATAGTTCAATTTTCAGTTGTAAATAAAATTATTTTTAACAAATAAAATTAATTGTTAACTAGATAGTATAATTGTCCACTAAAGAATTTTCAACTGAAATCAGCATCTTCAATGTACAAAATTAATTTTTAACAAAGTAGTTCAACTCTTAAGCAAAAAGATAATATTTATTTGAAAAGATGAATTTACAACTAAAAAAGATGAATTTACAATCATGATTGAAATAATTCATTTTTAGTAAAGAAAGTTAATTTAAAAAAACAACAAAAATTATTTGTTAACAAAAGTTTCAAGCAAGAATGTGAATTTTCTACCAAAACGAAAAACCAAATGTCAATAAAATATATCAATTTTCAAGTAAGAAAGACAAATTTCCATGAAATACAAAATAATTAAATTGTCAGTTGAAAAAATTAATTTAAAAAAAATGTTCAGGAATATAGTGTAATTCCAATTTTTAACTAGAATCAAAAATCTTTAACCAGAAAATTAATTTTGAACAAAATAGTCAACCTTCATAAAAAAAAAGTAATTTAGTATTCATCTAGAAATGAAATAGTTAAATTATCAGTTTAAAAAATTAATTTTTAACAAACAAAAATTAATTTTAACAATGTTGTTTAATTTTCAACCCAAAAAAGGTAATTTTCAATAAGACGTTTGAATTTTCAACCAAATAATAAAATTCCTACCAAAATACGAATTTTCAACTAAAAAAAAGTATACAATAAAAAAGAGTTAAGTTTTCAGTTGAAAACGTCAATTTTCAACAAGGAAGAACGCAATTTTTCAACAAAGGAGTTAACATATTTACCAAAATCATTCAATTTTCAGTGAAAAAAATTAATTTTTAACACATCAAATTAATTGTCAACAAAGTAGTTAAATTTTCAATCAAAAGATTTTTAACCGAAATCGATAATCTTCAGGCAGCAAAATTAATTTTTAACCTGAATTAAGAATGGATTACTTGGATTACAAGTGGATTACTTGTATGAAAAGTGGATTACCCTGTATTATAATAATTATATACCTTATATTATAAGTGTATTAACCTGGTCTTAAAGTGGATTATTTGGATTAAAAGTGGATTACTGCGATTACAAGTGGATTACTTGGATTACAAGCGTATTAATTGGGTTAGAAGTGTGTTACTTGGATTAGAAGTTGATTACAAGGATTACAAGTGGATTACTTGAGTTACAAGTAGATTACGTGGATTAAAAGTGGATTACTTGGATTATCTGAATAACTCTGAATTGCATGGATTGAGAGTGGATTACTGTGATCACAAGTGGATTACTTGGATTACAAACGTATTACTTTAGTTACAAGTAGATTACATGCATTACAAGTGAATTACTTAGATTATCTGGATTACTCTGTATTGCATGGATTGAGAGTGGATTACTTGGATTACAAGCGCATTATTTGGGTTAGAAGTGTGTTACTTGGATTACAAGTGGATTACTTGAGTGACAAGTAGATTACATGGATTACAAGTGGATTATGTGGATGATCTGAATTACTCTAAATTGCATGGATTGAGAGTGGATTACTGTTATTACAAGTGGATTACTTGGATTAAAAGCGAATTACTTGGGTTAGAAGTGTGTTACTTGGATTACAAGTGGATTACTTGAATTATCTGAATTTCTCTGAATTGTATGGATTATCAATCCTTCTTTTATTTCAAGTAGATTACTGGGATAGCAAGTGGATTACCGCAATTACAAGTGGATTTAATAGATTACAAATGGATTACTTGGGTTACAGGTAGATTTATTAGATTACAAATGGATTACTTGGGTTACAAGTGGATTACTCGGATTACAAATAGAGTACTTGGATTAAAAGTGGATTACTTGTATTACAAGTGTATTATCCTGTGTTATAAGTGTATTATTCTGGATTAAAAGTGTATCACCCCGAATTATAAGTATTATATACCCTGTATTATGAGTGTATTAACCTGGGTTTAAAGTTAATTATTCGGATTAAAAATGGATTACTTGGATTAAAAGTGGATTACTGCGATTACAAGTGGATTACTTGGATGACAAGCGTATTACTTGTATTTGAAGTGTGTTGCTTGGATGACAAGTGGATTACCCAAGTTAAAAGTAGATTATTTGGATTACCAGTGGATTACTAGGATAATCTGAATTACTCTGAATTATATGGATCAATAGTGGATTACTTGTATTACAAGTAGATTACTTGGATTACAGGTGGATTTCTTGAATTATCTGAATTACTCTAAATTTTATGGAACAACAATGGATTACTTGGATGACAAGTGGATGACTTGTACTATAAGTGGATTAATTGGATTACAAGTGTATTACTTGGATTACAAGTGGATTACTTTGATTACAAAAAGATCACTTTGGTTACAGGTAGATTACTTGGATTACAAGTGGATTACTTGAATGATCTGAATTAATGTGACTTGTATGGATTACCAATTGATTACTTGTATTGTAAGTGGATTAATTGGATTATCTGGATTACGCTGAATCGTATGGATTACCAATGGATTTCTTGTATTACAAGTGAATTACTTGGATTATCTGCATTATTCTGAATTGTATGGATTACCAATGGATTACTTGGTTAGCAAGTGTATTACTGTGATTACAAGTGGATGTAATAGATTGCAAGTGTATTACTTGGGTTACAAGTTTATTACTTGGATTATAAGAAGATTACTTGAATGACAAGTGGATTAACTGGATTACAAGTGTATTACTTGGATTAAAAGTGTATGACTTGGATTACAAGTGTATATTACTTGTATTACAAATTTACAAGTGTATTACTTGGATTACAAGTGTATTACTTGGATTACAAATGGATTACTTGAATTATCTGAATTATTCTGAATCGTATGGATTACCAATGGATTTCTTGCATTACAAGTGGATTACTTGGATTATCTGAATTAATCTGAATTGTATGGAACACCAATGGATTACTTGGATGACAAGTGGATGACTTGTACTATCAGTGGATTAATTGGATTACAATTGTATTACTTGGATTACAAGTGGATTACTTTGGTTACAAGTAGATCACTTTGGTTACAGGTAGATTACTTGGATTACAAGTGGATTACTTGAATGATCTGAATTACTCTGAATTGCATGGATTACCAATTGATTTCTTGTATTACAAGTGGATTACTTGGATTATCTGAATTGTATGGATTACCAATGGATTACTTGGATGAAAAGTGGATTACTGTGATTGCAAGTGGATTACTTGGGTTACAAGTGGAATACTTGGATTATAAGTAGATGACTTGGATAACAAGTGGATGACTTGTACTATAAGTGTATTAACTGGATTACAAGTGTATTTCTGGGATTACAAGTGGATTTCTTGGATTACAGGTGGATTTCTTGAATTATCGGAATAACTCTAAATTGTATGGACTACCAATGGATTTCTTGTATCACAAGTGGATTACTTGGATTATCTGAGTTAATCTGAATTGTATGGATTAACAATGGATTACTTGGATGACAAGTGGATGACTTGTACTATAAGTGGATTAATTGGATTACAAGAGTATTACTTGGATTACAAGTGGATTACTTTGGTAACAAGTAGATTACTTTGGTTACAAGTAGATTACTTGGTTTCTAAGTGGATTACTTGAATCATCTGTGGATTACGCGGATTATCTGGATTACGCTGAATCGTATGGATTATCAATGGATTTCTTGTATTACAAGTGGGTTACTTGGATTATCTGAATTAATCTGACTTGTATGGATTACAAATGGATTTCTTGTATTACAAGTGGATTACTTGGATTATCTGAATCTTGTATGGATCACCAATGAATTATTTGGATGACAAGTGGATTAGTGTGATTACAAGTGGATTACTTGGGTTACAAGTGGATTACTTCGGTAACCAGTAGATTACTTTGTTTACAAGTAGATTACTTGTATTACAAGTGGATTACTCGGATTATCTGAATTGTATGGATTACCAATGGATTACTTAGATGACAAGTGGATTAGTGTGATTGCAAGTGCATGTAATACATTGCAAGTGGATTACTTGGGTTACAAGTGGATTACTTGGATTACAAGTGGATTACTGGAATTATCTGAATTACTCTGAATTGTATCGATTACCAATTGATTACTTGTATTACAAGTGGATTACCGGGATTATAAGTGGATTATTGAAGAATACTCAGATCAAGAAATTTCCATTTCAAAAACTAATTTCACTAAGTTCATAAAATCTGAGCCAGATATCCTTTTTAAGTGACGTTAGAGCAAACCTTACGGTATCTCATATAGGGGGGGGGGGCCGCGTGAAAAATTTCATAAAAACACCTTACCTAATTTGCGAATGACCCCAAACCGGTACGATCTTCAGTCGCAAAATCCCGAGCATAAATATGCACCAATTATATAGGTTTGCGGCACCCAATAGCGGAAGAGGGGGGATTATATTGCAGCCAAATTACAGTCTGGCCACCCATAATGTGGATGCGATGCAAACGTGGTAATAATGTAGGTATTAACAGCGCGAGGTCCATCCCGCCGACTAGCTATGGCCAAAATTATAGCTGTTGGAGGCGTGTTAATTTTTATGCTTATTGATTTTCATATTTTACCACCTATACGCCTGAAAAGAGGGGAAGGTTACCTTTTACAGCGGCTCTTTTGTGGCTTCCTAACCCTAACCGGCCTTAACTTGAAAGGTCCTAAAGATTTTTTTTTCAACCTCTTCTTGCATACGTTGTCTTCTTTGCTTCGCAGCTGCAGATGTGCAAACTGCCGATCGTTCCGGTTTCTGGTCATCCACAAACTGTAAGGTGTTTTTCTCAAATTTTCACCCGCGCACCCCCCTAACCAACGATGTGGGTAAGAAACGGTAAGATACAATTCAACCCCCCACCCCCTCTGAAAATCCTAGTAGGGGAGAGTGGGGCTATGTCGACAACCCCCTGGGGCTAAATGGACTCAGCCCCACTATCGACTTAGCCCCACTATTGCCTCAGCCCCACTCTCCCCTATTAATTTTCTAGGATGTTGATTGTTGACGAAAATCGAAAAAGTTTTGGATTGGAAGAGCTGCGTCCACAAAGTTTCTCCTGTTAAGCATGATGACTCACTCGGTGTCGATTTAGCCTCATACTTCAATTTTGTATATTGGTATCCGAAAATCATAGAAAATTATCGAAAAATCAAAATTGAACAACAAACGGTTGATATTTTTCTTTTAAAAAGTAAGTTTTGACTTAGCCCCACTATCGACTTAGCCCCACTGTCGCCTTAGCCCCACTCTCTCTTATTTATTTTCTGAAATGTTGACGAAAATCAAAAGAGTTTTGAATTCGAAGATCTGGGTCCAAAATGTTTCTCCTGTTAAGCATGATGACTCACAAGCGTCGGAAAAAACTTTTGACCTTCGAAAACACTTTTTATCTCGTGAAACGTGCCATGTCATGCAGAATGCCACAAAACTCTGTCAATAAAGATAGGACATTAGGGTCCACTTTTATTTAAACTACCATGTTGACACGGTTTATATTTTTCTTTGAAAAAGCAAGTGTCGACTTAGCCCCACTGTCACTTTGACCCCACTGTTGCCTTAGCCTCACTCTCCCCTACACTCAAAAATTAGATCAGTCGAAATTTGACTGATCAAATTGATTGAGAACGTTTTTTCTGAAAAGTCAGTAATTTCAACGGACGAAGCAGTCCTTTAATTTTTAGTTTTTTTTTTCATTTTTATTGTTCTTTATTTTATTTTTTATCAATTTAATTAATTTTTTATTATGATTTTAATGAATTAGTTGAACTTTGAGTTATCGATCCTCAAGCTAATTTAATTTTAATTTTCAATAAAATCATTGTATTTTGAACAAATTATAGTTAAATCTTCAACTAAATTGTTGATTTTTCACAAACTGTTTAATTTTCCACAAAAATGGTGAATTTATAAACAAATCGTTAAATTGACAAAAATTGGTCGAATCTTAAATAAAAAAGATTAAACTTTAACCAAAAACAGTATTCGTTCAGAATTCTTCTATTTTTGGTAAAAAATGAAATTATTTGGTTGAAGGTTGAACCACTTTATTAAAAAACATTTTTTTCTTAACATTCATCTTTTTGGTGGATTTTTTTAAAATTAAAAATGTACATAAGTATTTGAGTTGAAGATCCATTTTTTTTCTGAAAATTCATCTTGTTGCTTTAAAGTTCAACCACTTTCTTGAATTCACATTTTTTTAATTAAATTTTTCGCTAGAAATTGATTTTTTTATTAAATTTAAAAGTCAACTACTTGGTTAAAAGCTACCACTCTGTTAATTTGTTTTTGTTCGTTTGCAAATTAAACTCTCGGGTTGAAGATTCAACAATTATTTTTAAAATTCAGTTTTTTCATTTAAAATTAATTTTTCCACCTGAAAATGTAATTTTTATATTTTTTGTTGAGAACTTATATTTTTTTAATGAAAAATTCGTCTTTTTTAGTAGAAAACTAAAATTTTTGGTTGAAATGCCTATACTTTTCTGGTGGAAAGTTCAATAATTTGGATGCAAATTTTTTCTTTCTTGACTGAAAAATCTTTATTTGTTGGAAATTCATCTTTTTGGTTAAAATTTATTTCCTTGGCTGTAGGATTATTATTTTAGTTAAAAATTCGTCTCTGATTGAAAATTCAATTTTTTTTGTTGAAAACTATTTCACTGCGAATTCATCTTTTTTTACTTAAAAATTTAAATTTGGTTAAGAATCCATCTTTGTAGGTTGAAAATTCAACTATTCGTTGAAAAATTCAACAATTTCGTTAAAAACCTACTCCTTCGTTGAAGATTCAACTATTTTATTGAAAAGTTGTCAAATTTTTTTAAAAATTCAACTTTGTTTTTGGCCAAAACTGGAAATTTTTGGTTTCAAAATTCCACTATATATTTGAAAATTAATTTTTGTGATAGAAAATTCGAGTATTTGGTTGAAAATTCAACTATTTTATTAAAAATTTAAGTATTTTGTTAAAAACTTATTCTGTTTGGTTGAAAATTCCAATGTTTTGCTGAAAATTCGTCTATTTGGTCATAAAATTCGTCCTTTTTTGATCAAAATAGTTGAATCTGCAATAAAACACGTGAATATTTTAGGAAATAGTGTAATTTTCAAAATGAAAATATCAATTTTGAATTGAAATATAAATTTTTATCGAAAAATGAATGAATTTTCAACGAAAATTGTGATAGATGATATTTCTAATAAAAAATATTTGGATTCAAATGAAGAAGGAAAATAGTTTGATGCAATAAAATAATACAAATTTTCAACAAAATAATTAAATTTAGAACCAAAGAGAAAAATTTGCAATGAAAAAGATGAATTTTCAACCAAGAAGATTAATTTTCTACCAAAAAACATAAATTTAAAAACATACATAAATTTTCAACTAAAAAATTAAATTTTTAACCAAAAAAAATATCAATTTTAAATTTTAAATTAAATAGTTAAACTTTGAGTTAAAAAAAAAGTCAATTTTCAACCAAAAAAGAAACGAATTTCCGACGAAATTGTTAAATTTTTAGCGAAAGAGATGAATCTTCAATCAAAAAGATAAATTTTTTAGATAGAGTGATAGAGTGATAGAGTGGCTTAAATTTCAACAAAGCTGTTAAATTTTTGATAAAAAAATATGACTTTTCAATAAAATAATTGAAAATTATAAACCAAATTGTACTCATTTTAACCAAAAAAGAAGAATTTTCATCAAAAGAGTTAAATCTTCAACCAAAGAGTTAAATTTTTGACTAAAATTATGATTTTTTAACCAAAAAATTAATTTTCAACTAAAGAAACAAATTTTCAATAAAATATGAGAATTTTCTACCACAAAAAACAAAGTTCAACAAAATAGTTCAACTTGCAACTAAAATTATAAATCTTAACTAATATAATAAATCTTCAAACAATCTTTTTAATTTCAATTTTGAACTTAAGAAAGTAATTTTCAATTGAAGATACGAATCTTCAATCAAGAAGATGAATTTTCTACAAAAAAAAAGTAAGATTTAACAAAATAGTTCGATTTTCAATGAAAATGAATCTTCAACCGAAGAGATACATTATTTAACAAAATGCTAAATCTTCAACTCAAATATGAATTTTCAACTAAAAAACATAGATTTTGGACCAGAAACGGAATATTTAAATTTTCAGTTTGAAAAATTAATTCATTTTCAATTAGTTTTTAATTAATTCATCACAGAAACGAATTTTCAATTATTATATCAATTTTCAATAAAAAAAGTCGAATTTTCAACAAAATAGATGAAATTTCAACCCAAAAATGGACGAATTTTTTACAAAATACATGAATTTTTAACTGTCTGATAGATGAATTTTCAACCAAAAAGGATTAATTTTGAACAAAAAATGTAACTATTAAATTTTTAATAAAAGAAATCACTTTTCTACAAAACAGTTCAGTTTGGAACGAAAGAAATCAAAAGAAAAAGATGAATATATATTTTGAACTAGAAATGGAATAGTTAAATTTTTAATTAAAAATAGTAATTTTTAATCAAAGAAACGAATCTCCAATCAAAAAGATGAATTTTCTACGAAAAAATACGAATTAAAAAAATACAGGAATTTAAAAAAATAACTAAAATTTAACAGAATAGTTTAATTTCCAACCAAAGTGATGAATCTTCAACCAAAGAGATACATTTTTTACTAAAATGATAAATCTTCAACTAAAATATGAATTTTCAACTAAGAAAAAGATATATTTTTGACCGAAAAAGGAATATTTAAATTTTCAGTTTAAAAAATTTAATTTCAACCAAAAAAACGAATTTTTAATTATTAGATCAATTTTCAATCGAAAAAGTTGAATTTCCAACAAAATAGATGAATTTTCAACCCAAACAAGGACGAATTTTCTACAAACTAGAAATGTAATAGTTAAATTTTGAGTTAAAAAAAAAATTTAATTTTCAACCAAAAAAAGAAGAAGGAACGAATTTTCAACGAAATAGTTAAATTTTCAACCAAAGAACAGGAGAAAAAGTCCCCCCTCGCTACCCCCTGTTACCCCCACGACCCCCAGCATATATGAGCTATCATTGCGAAGACTCACTAATACAACTTCTCATTCCACACACATCCGCGTGAGTTTATATAAGAATCCCAGACATTAAACCTAATCTATACAGACATTGATTGATTTATATCGGCGACATATCACGGCATTTGCGGATAGGAAGAATGAAAAAAAGATCCGCGCGAGACTGGACTCTCTTCACGCCTTCGCTTGACGCAGAAGGAGTGAATTGGTCTCCTTGTAAAAAGAAACCCCCTTTAAAAAAGAAGGCGAAAACGAAATTTAGCGGTAAATCACCGCGCTTTCACACACGCTTTCGCATAGAGTCTACGGCGCGTAGAATATGGACAGAGTGTGCAGGGAGGACAGAGTGTGCAGGGAGGACAGAGCATGCAGGGAGGACGGAGTGTGCAGGGAGGACAGAACGTGCAGGGAGGACAGAACGTGCAGGGAGGACAGAACGTGCAGGGAGGACAAGGTGTGCAGGGAGGACAGAGTGTGCAGGGCGGACAGAGCGGGAAGAAGGGGCGAAGCGGGTAGAATGGACAGAACGGGCCAAACGGACAGGTCGAAGGAAGGAAAGGAGAACAGACAGATGTAACGAAGACGAACAAACGTTTGAACGAATGACCGGACGAACGAAAGCAGCGGACCTGTCGTTAACGTCCCGCGTAACCGCAGCGCGGGTCTGGTTAATTTTTATTGGACATAAATTTGCCAAAATATTCGAACGTGACACGGATGGTCCGTAACTCTCTCTCCGCGTGCTCTCTCCCTCTCCCTCCTTTTTTCCCGACTCTTTACTACCATTACTTCTCCTCTCTTTCACTGTGCTTTAAACGCAGTCTCTCCTCTCTCTCTCTCTCTCTCCTCTCTTTCTCTCTCTCTCTCTCTCTCTCGAAGAAAAAGACGGTGTGGTCCACCATGAGATGGAATATTAAATATCTCTTGATTCCTGGAATCCTCTCGGAATTCGGGGGTGAAAGGGGTGAATGCGGTCTGTTGATGGGTGAAGACTTAACCTTTTGTACAAGTTAGTATTCTGACCTTTAGCCTCGTTTCACTTGCATTCTTTTTAAATTTTCAGCGAGAGGTTGTGGTCCTTTTTTCGGAAAGAAGGACAGTTGCAAAAGGAAGCTGCTATACTACTTCTATAAATATAAATTCTAAACTGCGCCATGTCAGGGTTTAAAATGTTTTGAATTTCGGACTACAATCCTTTTTGTGGAACCTGACATTTACAAGAAGACAAAAAAATTTTCAGTTGTATATCATGCTTGACAGGATACAGAATTAATTTTTAATCGAACTATAAAGCTACATACGCGCGCGACCAAGTTGTTTATATTTAATTATTTTATTTGGAAATGAAGTTTAATAAAATACCATGAAATTAATTTTTAGTTTATAAATAGCCAAACTGTGAATTTCTTTTTTGAAATTGCCAAATAGCATCTTTTTTTGAGTAACAGTAATAAAACTTTTATTTCTCACACATTCCATGCCAAAAATGGATTTCAAGGAAACATTCGCCCAATCTCGAAAGGAACTTTTGATAAATAATTTGTTTATAACGTAATAAATAATTTTTTAAATCATTCTTGGTGACTGGAAATTATTTACAGATGGCTTCAGTATAGATATGAAACCTTTTTTGATAAATCTGAAAATTCAAAAAAAAAAAAAAAAAAATGGTACTTCGGGAAAGTTAAGCTACAAAAAAGAATTTTTATCAAAATAATTCAAATTTCGAATAAGAAGATCGATTTTCAACCAAAAAATATAAATTTTCAACTAAAGAAGATAAATTTACAACCAAGAAAATTAATTTAAAATCAACGTAGACGACTTTTCAACATAATACATACATTTTTTAACAAAAAGTTGAATTTTCAAGTAAAAAAAAAATGTAAATGAAAAAGTTAATACTTAAATTTTTTGTTTCTATAAAATTATTATATTTAACGAAAGAGACGAATTTTAAACAAAACAGGATGAATTTTTAACCAAGGATATTAAGTTTCTTGAAAAAAGGATAATTTTAAACAAAAAAATTACATCTCAAATAAAAAAATGTATGCATTTTTAACTAAAAAAGGAATGCTTACATTTTCAGTGAAAACCATTATTTTCAACAACAACAAAAAAGAATTTTGATCAAAATAGTTCAATTTTTTAATAAACTATCATGATGAATCTTCCACCAAACAAATGAATTTCCAACTGAAATGAGGAATCCTTAAAAAAAAAAAAATTTTTAAGAAAATAATCCAAATTTTAACCAATAACTTGAATTTTCAAATGAAAAGACGAATTCTGAAAAAAAGGTGAAAGTTGATAGTTCAAACAACATATATTTATCGAAAACATTAAATTAAACCATAAAAGATAAATTTCAAACAAAATAGTTGAATTCTTATCCAAAATAGATAAAATTTTTACAAAATTGTTAAATTTTTTACCAAAATAATGGATTTTTTTTTTAAAAGACGAATTTTTAACGAAATGGTTAAATTCTCAACTGAAAAAAAATTTAATAACAAATAAAATGTACATTTTTCAAATAAAAAAGAAGAGTTTTCAACAAACTAGTTAAATGTTCAACTAAAGAGATGAATTTTTTTCAATGAAAAAAAATACATTCACATTTTCTACCAATTAGATTCATTTCCAACTGAATTTATAAATTTTCAACCATAAAATGAGTGTTCAACAAAATAATTTAAATTTCTACCAATAAATTGAATTTTCAAATACAAAAAATAAAATTCTGAACAAAAAAGGTAATTGTTGATGGTTCAACCTCAAAATGCTTCAATTTTTATTAAAAAATAGTTGAATACAACCAAGAAATATGAATTTTTAAACAAAATAGTTAAATCCTTACTCAAAAGCGCTGGATTTTCAACAAAATAATTTAATTTTCTACCAAAATAGTAGAATTTCTACAACAACAAAAAATTCTATGGAAAAAATACGAATTTTCAACTAAATAGTTGAATTTTCAACTAAAAAAGATGAATTTTTAATCAAAAAAGGAATACTTCATATTTGAACCAAAGAAGAAAATTTATTAACCAAAGGGATCAATTTTTTCAATGTAAAAAAAAATTCTACAAAAAAAGGAATACTTACATTTTCGGTTTGAAAAATTAATTTTCAACCAAAGAGATGAATACAAAAGTAAAGTTATAAATCTTAAAAAAAATCCACCAAATAGTTCAATTTTCAACTCAAACAGATAAAATATCAATCAAAAGTGGAATAGTTTCATTTTCAGTTAAAAAATTGTTTATGAACAAAGAAAGATTTTTTAACAAAATAAATCAATTTTTAACCAAGAAGATAATTTTTGAACCAAATAGTTGAATTTTCAAAAAAAATTGAAGTTTCAGTAAAAAAGTTAAATTTTTTTATTAAACTAGTGGAATTTCTACCAAGAATATTAATTTTATACAAAAAAGTCAAATTTTCAAGACAATAGTTAAGTTTTTTCACATAGAGATAAATTTTTAACTAAGATAATAAATCTTCAACTGAAAAATGAAATTTCAACATATGAAGATAAATTCTCAATTAAAAATGTAATAGTTAAATTTTAGGTTGAAAAAATTAATTTTTAACTAAAGAAACGAATCTTTAATCAAGTTTTTCTATTAAAAAAGACTAATTTTTTTCATAGTATTATTATATTTATTTTTTCATGGTATCGTCCGGCGGTATATGTACTCATGATAAAGGACCACAGCCTAACAAGGAAATAATAAAAATAATAAGTCATCAATCAATATAATCAAAAAATATATAATTTAAAAAAAAATAAAGGTTTAGAAGAAACGTATTTTCAGCAAATAAGTACAGTTTTCCACAACGGAAATGAATTTTGAACCAACAAGATTAATTTCCTACCAAAAAAGACGAAATTTAGAAAGAATAGATGATATTTAACCAAATAGTTGAATTTCCAAGCAAAAAAAAAATCAAATATAAGGTTAATTTGAGTGGTGTTGTCTGGCGGTATATGTACTCATGGTAAAGGACCGCAGTGCTACAAGACTTAAATTAATAAGCCTAATAAGACAATAGTAACAATGATAAGACATCAATCAATATTATAAGAAAAAAAATTTTAAATAAAGATTTTTAACACACAAAAAACGCCTTCAGAAAATAAGTTCAATTTTTAACAACGGAGATTAATTTTGAATCAACAAAATTAATTTTATAAGTTAATTTCATGAAAAAACTTGAAAATTGGAAATTGAAAATCGGAAAACTTCAAAAATTCAAAAAATAAGGCTAATTCAAGTGGTGTCGTCTGGCGGTATATGTACTCATGATAAAGGACTACCTAACAAGACAATAATAATAATAACGAGGCATCAATCAGTATAATCCAAAAATACATATTTCTAAAAAATAAGGATTTTCAACAAAAAAAAAGTTTCTTCAACCAAATAGTTGAATTTTCAATTAAAAAAAAAGAAGAAATGTTCAATAACAAAAGGAATACTTTTGATTCAGATAAAAGTATTTATTCATATTGAAATTAAAAATTGAAAACCTTCAAAGGTAATCAATTTCAAATACATAAGTGGTGTCTGGCGGTATATGTGCTCATGATAAAGGACCGCAGTGCTGAAGGACCTAAATCGACCAGCCCAACAAGACAATAATAACAATAATCAGGCATCAATGAATATAATCAAAAAATATAATTTCGAAAAATAACGGGTTGTATACCCGTGAATAGGATTGTCACTCATGAGTGACAATCCTCTTAGTTATTCGATTCAGTGACCCATTTTTTGCTGATTTAAATTTGAAAAGTTGATCTTCGACATATCATCAGTATCATCATCTTCAAATCCCTCATCCTTTTCGCTGATTTCATATATCCCCTTTACACGAGTCATCTTCCACCTGACTACCTGATACAAGATCAGCCAAATCATGTATGCTGGACTCACTAACGAGAATCAGGTTCTGAAACTTGACTCAACTTTATATACATAAGTCGAGGAAAAAAAAACCCTAAATGTATCCTGGATTACTCCTATAAACAGAAATATTTCGAATTACTTGAGATTATTCAAAATTAGGTAGTGATTCGTCGTATAGTGATAGTGGAGAGTCTAGTTGTAACGTCAGTCCCACCAAACTGCCGCGAATATATTATTATTATTATACCATTAAGCCTTTTCCCTTCCGGGGTAGGCGTGACTTGTTCGGTTGGAAAGTAGTGGAATAGGTATATAGGTATGAGGTTGATCGGTATATGGGTATAGGGTGGATG
>CAKNXH010080690.1:14726-46846 GCA_932178445.1 Andricus quercusramuli | reverse complement strand
GTGGAAAAGGAACAAAAGGGAAAAGGCACAGAAATTAAAAGGGGAAAGGGGAAAAGGAACAGAAATGGAACAGGGATAGAAATTGAAAAGGGGAAAAGGGACAGAAGTTTAAGGGGAGAACGGAGAAGGGGAACGGGGAAAGGGGAAAGGGGAAATGAAAAGTAGAGAATAAAATTTGAAGTTGCGTCTTTTTCCGTTTTTCTGAATTACGGGTTTTTGAATTTGAGGGAAATTGAAATTTTGCTTTGGATAAGTATTCGAGTAAGATTGTTTGCTTGATCCCCATAAATTATCATGGGGTCTCAAGCATGGCAAGATGAATCAACTTCGACACAAGGCGAGATCTTAAAACGGCAACGCCTCGACAGGTCAAAGTTGCAATATAGAACAAAGTCTGAAGAGAAAGTTCTGAGTCAGCAAGATCAAGTGACAAGATATGAAAAAATAGTTCAGGGGTTCAGGGAAGACAGGAAGACAATAAGTCCCTTCATACAATATACAATATACAATATACAATATACAATATACATGATGTTATTGATGAATCATTATTTCCATAGACAGACCAAATCTAGCCTAGCTGGTCCAATCTTTTCCTACCACTTATTTTGTCAGGTTTCACTTCAACTTGCCAAAGCAACTTGCAATTTTTTTTTTAACTTGAAAAAAGGCGCATTTAGCCTAAGAAATGCTGCGTCTTATAAAAGTGAAAAAGTTGCTCCTCATTTTTTTTTCAACTAATTTTTAATTTTTTTCTTATAATTATTATTAATTATTAAAATGAATAAAATAGACGAATTTTCAACAAAAGAGTTGTGTTTTCAAAATAAAAAGTCGAACGTTTCAAAAACAGTTGGTTGTTACATCCGAATGATGAATTTTCAAAAAAATAGTTGAATTGAAAAAAAATAATTTTCACTAAATAGTTGCATTGACAAACAATTCCATTTTTGTTTGAAATTCGTTCTTTTTGGTAGAAAATAAATCTTTTTGGTTAAAAAGTCTTCCTTTTGGTTGAAAATTCAACAATTTGATTGAAAAGTTATTCTTTTTGGTTAATATCCTACTTTTTTGGTTTTAAATTTAATTACTTGGCTAAAAGTTAAACTACTTTGTTGAAAAATCATTTCCTTGATTGAGGATTCATCTCTTTGGCTGGAAATTCGTTTTTTTTTGTTTTGTTGTAAATAAATATTTTTCAATTTAAATTCATGTATTTTGTTGAACAATTTGTCTTTTCGGTGGAATATTAATCTACTTGATAGAAAATTCAGCTTTCTGGTTGAAAATTCAACTTCTTGTTAGGAAGCTGAACTGCATAGTTTGATAAAAATTCATATTTTGGCCGAAGATTTATCATTTTATTCAAAACTTTATTAGTTTAGTTGATAATTAGTTTTTTCGAAGTAAAAATTCATCTATTTCATTTTTGGTAGAAAATTTCTCTTCTTTACTTGAAAAATTGAAAATCCAACTATTTATTTGAAAATGCATGTATTTTGCTATAATTCATACCTTTGTGGTAGAAAATCCACCCTCTTGGTTGAAAATTATTCTTTTTAAATTTAATTTTAAGTATTTTGTTCAAAATTCAACAATTCTGTTAAAAAGTCATCCTTTTTAGTCGAAAATTAAACTAATGATAAAAGGAGAAAAGAAATGGAAACGGGAAGGAGAAATGGAAGAGGAACAAAAATTGGGAGGGGGGAAAAGAAACGGAAAAGGGGAAAAGCACAGGAACTGAAAGAGGAGAAGGAAAAAGGGACATACGTTGAAAGGGGAAAAAAAACATAAATGAAAGAGGGGAAAGGGGCAGCAATTGAAAGGAAGAAATGGAAAAGGGACAGAAATTGAAAGAAAAAATGGACAAGGAACAGTAATGGACAGGGGAAATGGAAACGGGAAAGAGAAAAGCACAGAAATTAAAAGGACAAACGGAAAAAGGAACAAGAACTTAAAAGGGAAAAGGAACAGAAAGGAAAAAGGCGAACGGGAAAGAAATAGAAAGGGGAAAAGGGGAAAGAAACCGAAATGTAAAAAGGAGAAGGAAGAAGGGACAAAAATTGAGAGCTAAAGAAAAAAGGGAACAGAAAGGGAAAAGGCACAGAAATTAAAAGGAGAAAGGATAAGGGACAGAAATTGAAAGGGGAAAAGGGAAAAGTAATAGAAATGGTAAAGGGACAAAAATTCAAACTGGAAAAGGAACAGAAATGAAGAAAGGAAAAGGGACAGAATTTTAAAGAAGAAAAGGAACAGAAATGGAAAAGGAAAATGCAAAGAGAACAGAAATTGAAAGGGGAAATGAAAACGGAAAAGGGAATCGGGAAAATGGAGAAAGTGCGGTTATTGGAAGGGGGAAAGGTAAAAGGGGCAGATATTGGAAGGGGAAAAGAAACATAAATAGAAGAGGGAAAATGAAAAAGGTACAGCAATTGTAAGGGGAAATCGATATCGAAAAGGGAACCGTGAAAATGGAAAAAGCACAGAAATTAAAAAGGTAAACAGAAAAAGGGACAGACGTTAAAAAGGTAAGCGGAAAAAGAGACACATGATGAGAGGGGAAAAGGAACAGAAATTAATAAGGAACAGAAATTGGAAGACGTAAACGGAAAAGGGAACAGAAATGGAAAAGGGGCAGAAATTGAAAGAAGGACAGAGAAAAGGAACAGAAATGGGAAAGGAACAGAAATTAGGAGGGAAAATGGAGAAGGAACAGAAATTGAAAAGGGAAATGATAACCGAGAAGGGAATCGGGGGAATGGAAGAAGGAAACGGCACACTAATTGAAAAGGGAGAAAGGAAAAAGGGAAAAGAAAAAGGGAAAGGAAAAAGGGACATACATTGAAAGGGAAAAAGTAACAGAAACGGAAACGGAAAAAGGGAAAGACGTTGAAAGCGGAAAAGGAACATAACTGGAAGAGGGAAGAGGGGAAATGAAAAACGTACAGAAATTAAAAGGGGAGACAGAAAAAGGGACAGACGCTGATAGGGTGAACGGAAAAGGGACAGACGATGAAAGGGGAAAAGAAATAGAAATGAAAAAGAGACAAAATTTGAAGGGGTCAAGGGAAAAGAAACAGAAATGGAAAAGGGACAGAAATTGAAAGGTGGAAAGGGAAAAGGAACAGAAATGGAAAAGGGAATCGGAAAAATGGAAAAGGCACAGAAATTGAAAGACAGAATGAAAAAGGGACAGACATTAAAAGGGGGAAATTAACAGAAATAAAAAAGGGTAAAGCTTAAAGGGGAAGTGAAAAATGTACAGAAATTGGAAATGGAGAAGGCACATAAATTGAAAAGAGGAAAGGGGAAAAAAAACAGACGTTGAAAGGAGAAGAGAAAACAGGGACAGACGTTGAAGGGAATAAAGGAACAGAAATAGAAAAGGAAAAGAAATTGAAAAGGGGTGAAGGGGAAAGGAACTGAAAATAATCAGGGAAAAGGGGCAGAAATTAAAAGGAGAATCGGAAGAATTGACAACAATTTAATAGGGAAAAGGAACAGAAATGGAAAAGGCAAGTAGAACAGAAATAGTAAGGGGAAAGGAAACAGAAATTGAAAGAGAAGAAGGGAACATGGAAAGGGAACAGAAATTGAAAGGAGAAATGGAAACGGAAAAGGGTATCGGAAAGATAGAAGAGGGAAGAGGAACAGACGTTGAAAGGGGAAAGGGTGAATGAACAGAAATGGTGAAGGGAGAGAAATTTGAAGGGGGAAATGGAAAAGGAACAGAAATTGAAAGGGGAAAAGGGAAAATGTACAGAAATTAAAAGGAAAAATGAAAAAAGGACAGTAATGGAAAGCGGAAATGGAAATGGGAAAAGGAAAAGGCTCATAAATTAAATGTAGAAACGAAAGAAGGAACGAGATTTGAAAAACGGGAAGGGAAAAAAACAGAAATGTGAAAGAGAAAAGGGACAGAAATTGAAAGGGTAAAAAGAACGGAAATAAAAAAGGGACAGAAGTTCAAGGGGAGGAAGGAGAAGGGGAAATGGAAAAGGGACAGAAGTGGGAAAGGCGAACGGGAGAGGAAAAAAAAGGGGGAAAGGGAGAAGAAACAGAAATGTGAAAGGCAAAAGGGACAAAAATAAAAAGGGGAAAGTGGAAAAGGAACAGGAGGGAAGAAGGGGAAAGGCTCAGAAATTAAAAGGGGAATGGGGAAATGAAACAGAAATGGAAAAGGGACAGAAATTAGAAGGGGAAAAGGAACAGAAATGAAAAAGGGACAGAAGTTTAAGGGGAGACGGGAAAAGGGAAAATGGAAAAGGGAAAGAAACGGAAAAGGCAAACGGGACAGAAATATAAAGGGGAAAAGGGAAGAAACAAAAACGTGAAAGAGAAAAGGGGCAGAAATAGAAAGGGGAAAGTGGGAAAGAAACGAAAGGGAAAAAGGGAAAAGGCACATGAATTAAAAAGGGAACAGGGTAAAGGAACAGTAATGGAAAAGGGTAAGGGACAGAAGTTTAAGGGGAGAAGGGAGAAGGGAAAAGGGACAGAAATGGAAAAGGGAAATGGAAAGGAGAAATGGAAAGCGGAAAGGGAAAAGTAACAGAAGTGGGAAGGCCAAACGGGACAGAAATAGAAAGGGGAAAAGGGAAACGGGAGAAGGAAAAGAAACAGAAATGTGGAAGGGACAGGAATAAAAAGAGGAAAGTGGAAAAGCAACAAAAGGGAAAAGGCTCAGAAATTAAAAGGGGCATACGTTTGAGGGGAGAAGGAAAAGGGGGAAATGGGAAAGGGACATAAATGGAAAGAAGAAAGGGAAAGATGAAATGGAAACTGGAAAGGGGAAAAGGGGAAAGGGGAAAGATAAAATTATTTTAAAAGCCCATATCAGTTATAATCTCCATATTACCAGGATTTTTTTCTCCTTGCCCTGAAAGAAGAAGAAGAGGTTTCAGAGGATCTCTCTGAAGTTGAACGACGAAATTGCGAGTGCTTGGAGCCCCCTCCCCCGTTGGCCCCTTTCTTGCAGATTTCATTTCGTATCACGGGCGACGAGTTCTCACTCCCCAGTACTCGGAACCATCAAAGTACTCACTCCGGGGTCGTGGGTCACGCGGTAATGAATTGTTTTGTACCTCGCGGGCAGATCGACGAGAGGAACATATATTTACGTGCCTCGCCGTTCAGAATTCCACAAAATTATTATAAAGTTAAGATGTAGTAGAATATATCAAAGATTATCCTCTGAAGTCCCGGAAATCGGAAATTTTTCAGGACAAAAGTGCTGAAAAAATCCCACTTTATTTAATTTTATATCATTTTTTTTTTTTTTTTTCTTAATATCTCCTTTCACTCCGCTGGGAATCGAACCACAGAGCTTCCGATTGCCAGTCGGACCCTTTCCCATTAAGCTACTAGGGAGACTTTTTTCAGAACAAAAAATTTGGCAATTGTATGTTCTGTGGTTCGATTCCCAGCGGAGCGAAAGGAGAAGATCTTTTTTCAGAAAAAAAAATTATTTAAAATATTTTTTAATTCATATCTCCATCTGGTCTGAAAAGACGTTGAAAATTTCTGCTATTCTCTGATGATAATACAGATTCCTTGAATTATTTAATTTTTTTACTTTTCAAAAGTCCTCATTAATTTTTAGGATCTTATCTGGGATGACAGTGGGACTTTTTTTACTCGGGATGGTACGGTTTAATTGACAATAATTACATTTTTACACGGATCGAGTGCAAGTAAATGGAAAATACAAAAAAAGATTACCCGCGGCATTTGAACATTCGTCTTCTTGACTTCAAGCCGCTCTAAAGCACTAAAGTGGTCTTACGACGTTACATTACCAGCTGCGTAATGACCTCATTAATGCATAGGGATCACGGGGTCAGAGAGGTCTCTTGACCTGGGAGAAATTCTGGAAGATTTTTTGACCAAAAAAAATCACCGGAAAAAATTCATTTTGGATCTGAATATGACTTTTTACACCAATTTGATCCAATCTTACTACAATAAATCGAGGGGAAGACGACTCTTGAAAATTCGGTCCAGCATAGGATTACTCTTGGTTGCATCAAATTATAGTGGATTACTTTTTAACAAAAGTGTTGGATTTTCAACTAAACAGATCACTTTTTGATCAAATAGTCCAATTTTCAACTACAAAAGATAAATTTACAACAAGAAAAAAAATTAATTTTCCACCAAACTGGAAGGGTTTGACTTTTCAGTTGGAAAATTAATTCTCAGTCAACATGAAAAACAAATTTTTGAACAAAATAGTTTAATTTTTAACCAAAGAGCTGAATTTTCATTTTAAAAAAACGATTTTTGAAAAAATAATTCAATTTTCAATCAAAAAGGTGAATTATCGACTAAAATGAAGAATCTTCAACGAAAAAAATGACTGTTAAACAAAATGGTTAATTTTGTTAAAATGACTTTTTAACAAAATTGTTTCCCAGAAAGATATGTAATAGTTGATATTTTAACCGAAACATTTTTTTTTTAATATTTCAAGTCATCCAAGAAAAACGAATCTTCAACAAAATAGTTTTATTTTTAAATAAAAAAAGCGAATTTTCAACAAAATAGTTGAATTTTCAGTTAAAACATTAATTTTCAACCAACATGAGAAACAAATTGTCGAACGGAATAGTTTTTTTTTTAACCAAAGAGATGAATTTTCAATTTAAAAAACGATTTTTGAAAAAATAATTGAATTTTCGACCAAAAAGGTGAATTATCAACTAAAATGAAAAATCTTTGAAGGAAAAAAGTCTTTTAAACAAAATTATTCATTCTTTTAAAATGACTTTCTAACAAAATTGTTAATTTTGTTTTTCAACAAAAAATATAATAATTAATATTTCAACCAAAATAGATTTTTTCAAAGTAGTTCAAGAAATCTAAGAAAGACGAATCTTCAACAAAATAGTTTAATTTTTAGGTAAAAAAAAATTAATTTTCAACAAAATAGTTGAATTTTCAGTTGAAATATCCATTTTCAACCAACATGAGAAACAAATTTTCGAACGAAATAGTTAAATTTTTGACCAAAGAGATGAATTTTCAATTTAAAAAACAATTTTTGAAAAAATAATTGAATTTTCAACCAAAAAGGCCATCTAATCAACTACAATGAAGAATCTTCAACGAAAAAATGTCTTTTAACCAAAAATTCTTAATTTTGTTAAAATGACTTTTTAACAGAATTGTTAATTTTGTTTTTCAACAAAAAATGTAATAATTGATATTTTAACCAAAATAGATGTTTTTTAAGTAGTTAAAGTAATGCAAGAAAGACGAATCTTCAACAAAATAGTTTAATTTTTAGGTGAAAAAAAACGAATTTTCAACAAAATAGTTGAATTTTCAGTTGAAACATTAATTTTCAAACAACAACAAAAATTGAATTTTCGAACACAATAGTTTAATTTTTAACCAAAGAGATAAATTTTCAATTTAAAAAACGATTTTTGAAAAAATAATTGAATTTTCAACCAAAAAGGTCATATAATCAACTTCATCTAATCTATCAACTAAAATGAAGAATCTTCAACGAAAAAAATGTCTTTTAAACGTAATTCTTCATTTTGTTAAAATTACTTTTTAACAAAATTGTTAATTTTGTTTTTCAACGAAAAATGTAATAGTTGATATTTTAACCAAAATAGATTTTTTTTAAATATTTTAAGTCATCCAAGACAGACGAATCTTCAACAAAATAGTTTAATTTTGAGGTAAAAAAAAACGAATTTTCAACAAAATAGTTGAATTTTCAGTTGGAAGATTAATTTTCAACCAACATAAGAAACGAATTTTCGAACGAAATAGTTGAATTTTTAACCAAAGAGATGAATTTTCAATTTAAAAAACGATTTTTGAAAAAATAATTTAATTTTCAACCAAATAGGTCATCTAATTAACTGCATCTAATCTATCAACTAAAATGAAGAATCTTCAACGAAAAAATGTCTTTTAAACAAAATTCTTCATTTTGTTAAAATTACTTTTCAACAAAATTGTTAATTTTGTTTTTCAACAAAAAATGTAATAGTTGATATTTCAACCAAGATAGATTTTTTTTTAATATTTCAAGTCATCCAAGAAAGACGAATCTTCAACAAAATATTTCAATTTTGAGGTAAAAAATGAATTTTCAACAAAAAAGTTGAATTTTCAGTTGAAACATTAATTTTCAACCAACATAAGAAACAAATTTTCGAACGGAATAGTGTAATTTTTAACCAAAAAGATGAATTTTCAACTAAAATGAAGAATCTTCAACGAAAAAATGTCTTTTAAACAAAATTGTTAATTTTGATTTACAATAAAAATTGTAATAATTTACATTTCATCCAGAATAGATTTTTTTTAAGTAGTTAAAGTAATCGAAGAAAGATGAATCTTCAATAAAATATTTTAATTTTTAGTTAAAAAAAAAACGAATTTTCAACAAAATAGTTGAATTTTCGGTTGCAAGATTAATTTTCAACCAACATAAAAAACAAATTTTAGAACGAAATAGTTAAATTTTTAACCAAAGAGATGAATTTTCAATTACAAAAAAATCTTTAACGAAAAAATGACTTGTAAACAAAATTGTTAATTTTGTTGAAATGAATTTTTAACAAAATTGTTAATTTTGTTTTTCAACGAAAAATGTCATAGTTGATATTTCAACCAAAATATATATTTTTTTAAGTAGTTAAAGTAATCGAAGAAAGATGAATCTGCAACAAAATAGTTTAATTTTTAAGTAAAAAAAAAAACGAATTTTCAACAAAATAGTTGAATTTTCAGTTGAAACATTTATTTTCAACAAACATAAAAAACGAATTTTCGAACAAAATAGTTTAATCTTTAACCAAAGATATGAATTTTCAATTTAAAAAACGATCTTTGAACAAATAATTCAATTTTCAACAAAAAAGGTGAATTATCAACTAAAATGAAGAATCTTCAACGAAAAAAATGTCTTTCAAACAAAATTGTTAAATTTGTTAAAATAAATTTTTAACAAAATTGTTAATTTTGTTTTCCAACGAAAAATGTAATAGTTGATATTTCAACCAAAATAGATTTTTTTCAAAATAGTTAAAGTAATCCAAGAAAGAATAATCTTCCACAAAATAGTCCAATTTTTAATTAAAAAAAAAAAAATTTCAACAAAACAGTTGACTTTCTAATCAAAAAGGATCATTTTTACCAAAATTGTCCAATTCTCAATAATGTAGATTAATTTTCAATCAAATAGTTAAATTTTCAACCAAAAACCTGAATTTTCAATCAAGAAGATCAATTTTATGCTAAAAAGACGATTTTTTAAACAAATGGTTTAATTTCTAATTTAAAAAAAGTTCAAATGAAAACGGAATAGTTACATTTTCAGGTAGAAAAATGAATTTTCTACCAAAACAATAGTTGAATCCTAAAAAAATGACTTTTCAAAAATTCCTAATCAAATAGTTAAATTTCAATCGAAAACATGAATCTTCAACCAAGAAGTTAAATTTTATGCTAAAAAGACGAATATTTAACCAAATAGTAGAATTTTCAACTGACAATAACAATTTTTTAACTAAAAATTGAATAGTTACATTTTCAATTCAAAAAATAATTTTTTACAACAACAAAAAACGAATTTTCAACAATATAGTTCATTTTTCAATCGAAGAAATAAATTTTCTACCAAAATTATAGTTGAATCTTAAAAAAAATGACTTTCCAACTAAATTGTTGAATCTGCCAGTTGGATTCTTGAACAAAAAAAAAAGAAATAATTTTTAACAAAATAGTGGACTTTTCAACCAAAAATATGAATTTTCAAACAAAAATCTTAATTTTCTACAACAACAAAACATTAAATTTTAGCAAAATACATCAATTTTCCGCTAAGAAATTGTCGAATTCTCAATTTTCAATTAAAATGAAGAATTTCAAACAGAAGACGGAATTTTTAACAGAGTGGTTCAATTTTCAACCAGGTAATTGAATTTTTTACTAAAAAATATACATTTTCAATTAAGAATTAAATGGTTAGATTTTCAGTTAAAAAAGTTAATTTCTAACAAAGTAGTTCAATTTTCAACATAAATAAATAATAATTGAACTATTATCAATTTGTAAAAAATTTAGCTTAGTTTCAGAAATATTTAAGAAATATTTACCAGTTTTGAGCTCGGGTTTGAGGAGATCCAAACTTAATTCAAAACTTTAAAAAATTTCAAAAAATAAAAGACTAAATTTAGATTTTTGAAGATTTCGAAATAAAATGTTGAAGCTTTTTATTTACCTTTAATGGTTTTGAGAAAATAAAAAAATTTTCCTAACTTTGCTGGGTAAATTGAAAATGATTTTTTACTTTGAAAAATTAATTGGAAGAGAATATTTAAGAACATTTTTCAAAAAATTCGAATAATAAATAACAATTCAACAATTGTTGATTTTAAAAATAATCGAGTAAGTTTGAAATATATTTAGAAGTTTTGAAAAGATTTCAAAACACAGATTTTTGAAGATGTCGAACACAAAATTTATAAGTTTTTTAATCATTTTGAAAGGTTTTGAACAAATAAAAAATGTTGTATCCAAATTCCTAGAAAAACTAACAGAATTTTTGTTGTTGAAAAATTGAAAAGTAATTTTGGTTGTAATTTATTGTATTCATTCTGTAGATTCCTGTGAAAATAATTTTAGTAAATTCAAATTTATTCAGAAAAAAAGATCTCACTCCTCTCGCTCCACTGGGATTTGAACGCCAGATCAACGGATTTCCGGTCAGGTGCTCTTCCAATTGAGCTACAGAGAGATCAGAGAAAGATACTGTTTTTCTGATTTTTAATTTTAGTTTTCTGTACTTGTTGGTAAAAATTTTTCCACCGTGGTACCTAATTAGAAAATTCCCGAAATAAAATTGCCGGCATTATAAAATGTCAGCCCAAATAATAAATAATAAATAAAAATTTCTAATTATCTATTATCTGGAATTTCAAAATTCGGTGAAATTATAACCTTCCGGGAATTGTATAATTCTCAAATTTACCATTTCTGAAATTCCCGGCCACTTCAACGTGTTATTAGGGCCATGTGATGAGTGGGTCACGTGACCAGATTCCTACCTTACCACTTTTTTTATTTCCTAACTTATTTTTCACACGAAGCGCCACATCGAGTTGAAAATTCGGGATACAAAACAAGAAACACTGAGAAAGGTGGGTCTGGTCCCAAATTTTATTAATCATGAAAAAAGCAAAAAAAAATTATACACAAAAAAAAAATTATACTCAAAAAAAATTTTTTTCCTTAATTATAAAAATTCAGGGCAAGAGCCACCTTTCTTAGTATTTCTTATTAAGTATCCCAAATTTTCAAATCGAAATGACGCTTCTTGTTAAAATAAGTTAGGAAATAAAAAAAGTGCCGGTAAGGTAGGAATCTGGTCAAGTGACCCACTCATAACATGGCCTTAAGTGCGTATTTTCTAATCGAGCAAGTCAGGGAGACGCAAAAAATGAATTGTGAATTAATTTGTAGGAAAATATAAATTTTATAGTAATTTCTGAAATTTGTGAATAATTCCTGAATTTAATTTGCATTATCGCGAAGAAGATGGGCCTAATGAGGTTCTGACGAGAACCGTTCTCGTCAGTCATCCGTCTTTTTGTTCAGACTCCAAATAGAGTAAGAACCGGAACGGGAACGGCAAACGTGTAGGCTGCAGACACCTTGGTAAAGTCAAGGTGTCGGCAGGATTTCGGAAGCCCAAATCTGTCGGAGCAGGTGTCGTATCTGACTCAAAAAGCCTCCTTAATATAGGTTACTAACTTAATGATGATTGATACATATATATAGATATATCTGTCGTAGCCATTCCATTTAATAATATATTTGGTCTTAACAGGAGATTCCCGGAACCATCTGATTATCTCCCCAGGATTTTGGGGCATAATAGCCAGAAATTTTAACAATTTTATATTAAATTGGTTTTTTTTTTATTAGACTGTCTTGTCCCGAAAAATTTGGGGAGTTAGAAAAGGGGCAACCAGCTTCCTAAATTGAATTGAAAGCATTTTAAATTCAAATCCTAATTTTAAAGATTTATGCATCAATGTGTCTGGTGTTTTTTTTTTAAATTTACTGTTAGGGTTCTGTAGCGCTGGGCAAAGAGGGAAAGTGATGATAGGGGAAGTAGAGGAAGTGAGAGGGGTGAGTTTGGAAAGTGCGAGGGGATGAGAGGAGGGGAAGTAGACAAAGTAAGGGGAAGTGAGAGGATGGGAAGTGGGGAAAGTGCTGGAAATGATGGGAGGGGAAGTAGGTGTAGTAAGAAAAATGATAGGAAATGAAGGGAGAAAAAGTAGAAGAGTGAAGGGCGAGGAAGTAGGGAAAGTAAGGGAAAGTAGGTCAAGTGAGAGGAAATTAGGGGAGGATGAGTAGGCCGCGAGAGGGTAAATTTCAAAAGGGGTAGTAAGGGATGTGATTGAAAGTGAGTAGACGGAAAATGGGAAGAATAGGATAAAATGCTGGAAGTAGAAAGAAGAAGTAGGTGAAGTAGAGTGAATTAGTGGAGGAAAAGTAGGAGAAGTGAGGGAAAATGAGGGAGAGGAGGGAGGTGAAATGAGGTGGGTCATGACGGAACGGGAAGAAGGTTGTGTAGCGGAAATGAGAGGAAATGAGAGAAGGGCAAGCAGGTGTAGTAGGGGAAATTACAGGAAATAAAGGAAGGAGAAGTAGAGGAAGTAAGGGATGAAGAAGTAGGGAAAATAAGAGGTCGGGAAGTAGGGAAAGTAAGGGGGAGTAGTCAAAGTAAGGAGAAATTAGGAAGGGATGAGTAGGCTGAGTAAGAGGAAATTACAAAAGGGGTAGTAAGGGATGTGATTGGAAGTGAGTATACGGAAAATGGGAAAAATAGGATAAAATGCTGGTAGTAGATAGAAGAAGTAGGTGAAGTAAGGTGAATTAGAGGAGGAAAAGTAGGAGAAGTGAAGGGAAATGAGGGGAGGGGAAGTAGGTATAGTAAGAGAAATGAGAGGAAATGAAGGGAGAAAATGTAGGAGAGTGGAGGCTGAGGAGGTAGGGAAAGTAAGATGTAGGAAAGTAGGGGAAGTAAAGGAGAGTAAGTCAAGTGAGGGAAAAATAGAGGATGATTAGGCCGAGTGAGGGGAAATTTTAAGAGTGGTAGTGAGGGATGTGGTAGGGAGTGAGTAGAGGGAAAATAGGAAAAATAGGAGGAAATGCTGGGAAATAAAAGGAAGAAGTAGGTTAAGTAAGGTGAATTAGGGGAAGAAAAGTAGGGGAAGTGAGAGAAAATGAGGCAGGGGAAGTAGGTGAACTAGGAAAGATAAGAAGAGACAAAGCAGGGGCAGTGAGAGAAAGTGAGAAGAAGTGAGAAAGGGGATGTAGGGAGAGTAGGGAAAGCGCGAGTAAGGACGGAAGGGGGAGCAGGTAAAGTAGCGGAAAGGAGAGGAAATGAAGAAAGGTAAAGTATGTGTAGTAGGGTAAATGACAGGAAATGAAGGAAGGAGAAGTGAGGGAAGTAAGGGATAAAGAAGTATGGAAAGTAAGAGGCTGTAAAGAAGGGAAAGTAGGGGGGAGTAGTCGAAGTAAGGAGAAATTAGGAAGGGATAAGTAGGCTGAGTGAGAGGAAATTTTAAAAGGGGTAGTAAGAGATGTGATTGGAAATAAGTAGACGGAAAATGTGAAAAATAGGAGCAAGTCCTGGGAGTAGAATAAGTAAGAAGGTGAAGTAGGGTGAATTAGGAGAGGAAAAGTAGGGGAAGTAAGAGAAAATGAGGGAGGGGAAGTAGGTGAACAAGACAAGATAAGAAGAGGTGAAGCAGGAGCAATAAGAGAAAGTGAGAAGAAGTGAGAAGAAGTGAGAAAAGAGGGTGTAGGGAAAGTAACGACAGCGTGGGAAATGACGGAAGAGAAAGTAGGTTACGTAGCAGAAATGAGAGAAAATGAGAGGAAAAGAAGTAGTTGTAGTAGGAGAAATGAAAGGAAATGGAGGAAGGAGGAGTAGAGGAAGTAATGGATGAAGAAGTACGGAGAGTAAGAGGTCGGGAAGTAGGGAAAGTAAGGGGGAGTAGTACAAGTAAAAAGAAATGAGGGGAGGATGATTAGGGCAAGTGATGCGAATTGATGAAAGTGGTAGTAGGGGATGTAATTGGAAGGAAGGAGAGAAAAATGTTTGAAAGTAGGAGGAAGTGCTGGGAGTGGAATGAAGAAGTACGTGAAGTGGGGTGAATTATGGGAGGAAAAGTAGAAGAAGTGAGGAAAAATGAGGGAGGGAAAGTAGGTGAACGAGGAAAGATAGGAAGCAGTGAAGCAGGGGCAATAAGAGAAAGTGAGAAGAAGTGAGAAGAGGGAATGTAGGGAAAGTAGGGAAAGCGTGGAAAATGTCGGAAGAGGAAGAAGGTTGAGTAGTGGAAATGAGAGGAAATGAGAGAAGGGGACTTAGGTGTGGTAGGGGAAATAACAGGAAATGAAGGAAGGAGAAGTGGGTGAAATAAGGGATGAAGTAGGGGAAGTAAGAGGTTGGGAAGTAAAGAAAGTAAGGGGGAGAGTCGAAGTAAGGAGAAATTAGGGGAGGATGAGTAGGGTGAGTAAGGCCAAATAATGAAAGGCGTAGTAGGGAATGTAATTGGAAGTGAGGAGAGGGAAAGTAGGAAAAATAGAAGGGAGTGCCGGGAAATAGAATGGGAAGTAGTTGAAGTGGGGTAAATTAGGGGAGGAAAAGTAGAGGATGTCAGGGAAAATGAGGCTAAGGGAAGTAGGTGAACCAAGAAAGATAAGAAGAGGAGAAGTAGAAGTTGTGGACGTGCGGTTTTTGAGACCGCACAACCACGCCTGAAGGTTCAAGTTCGACAACTTAAAAAGGCATAAACGCTAAAGTTTGGAACACCACAAGAGTACAAGTGTTAGGACTTGGCACCTCAAACGGGGATAAGTGCCCAAGTTTGTTTGTTGTCAACCGTTTGTCTGTTTTATCGACACCCAGAATTGTGTTTTGGAACCGCGAAGATGTTGAAATAAAAATTATTATCCATATTTAGCGATGTGCCAGCAAGTAAGCATAGAGGTGTGGACGTGCGGTCTTTGAGACCGCACGACCACACCTGAAGGTTCAAATTTGGCAGCTTAAAATGGCATATTTAGCGATGTGCAAGCAAGCATATAGGATATTATTCTGTTATTTAACGACATGAGTCACGAAGGAAGGCAGGAAGGCACGCACGCACGCAAACGATCGTTCGGTACTTGGGTCGTTCGAAATGTTAAGATGCTGGTCGTTGGAGGTAATAAGTACAATTAAGGCCAGACTGTAAATGTAAAAAAATCTCGGGGGAACCGCGCCTCTTGCCCCTTTTAGGCTTAGCCAAGCCAATACATACCTGTTGTTATTATTACTGTAAAGGCTCGTATAAATCAGGCCGTTTAGCCTTGTAATTTGGCAGACAAGATAGCCTCGCTATCGTCATTTCATCGTCGTCAGCAGTCAGCACATTACTCTGGTCGCAAAATCGCGAGCATAAATATCCGCCAAGTATATCCGTTTGTGGCACCCAATGGCGGAAGAGGGGGGATTATATTGCAGCCAAATTACAGGCTCAAGCCACCCTTAATGGTCAGAATTATTATCCTATGCTATGTTGGAGGCGTGTTAATTTTTATGCTTATTGATTTTCATATTTTACCACCTGAACCGCACGGACATGAATAAGAGAATGGGGAGAGGAGAATATTGCAAAAAACTAGATAGTTCAATATTTCTACCGAGAAGAGGAAATTTCTATCAAAAAGATTTATTTCTTGTACCAAAAACACGAATTTTTAACTAAAAATGGAATAGTTTAATCTACAGTTGATGATTCATCATTTTAGTTGAAAAATATTTGTTTTTCTTCTAAATTTAACTATTTTCTTAACATTTTTGAAATAAACTTTTTCACTGGAAAATTTACCATCAATTATAATTAAAAAAATCAACTATTTGGTTGAAAATTTCTGTATTTTCTTGAAACTTTATCTTTTGTTGAAAAAAAAAGTAATCTTCTTGGTGACTGATTCACCTTTTTGGTTGAAAATTCATATATTTTATTAAAAATTAATCTCCTTTCATAGAAAATTAATCTTTTTCGTTCAAAACTCATTTCTTTGGTTTGAAAATGAGTTTTTTTTAAATTGAAAATGAATTTTCTAATAAAAAATTTGACTATATCATGTTTTTTTGTACATCTGAATTTTTTTTCATACACACTCAATCTTTTTGGTAGGAAATTTATTTGGTTGAAAATTGAACTTTTTTATTTTTTATTCCAAAATTTATTTTTTCAGTTGAACATTTGTTGTTTTTTTCGTAGAAAATTAACCAATTGATTGAAAATTTCTTCAAAAATTACTATATTTCGTTGAAAATTTATTTTATTTGCTCAAAATCTTATATTTCCTCAACTGAAAATTAAAATATTTCATTTTTTGTTCAAAAAATCATCTTTTTCAGTTGAAAACTTGTCTTCTTTTGTAGCAATATAATCTTTTTGGTTTAAAACTCGTGTATTTTATCAAAAAATATTCTTATGTGGTAGAAAATTAATCATTTTGCTGGAAATTTCATTGCTTTGGTGAAAATTAGTTTTTTATTGAAAATTAATTCTTTTAACGGAAAATTTTACTGCCCAATTTTTGTTTAAATTTTTTTTATTAGACTTTAATATTTTTTGTTGAAAATCAAACTATTCTATTTTTCGTAGCAAATTGATCATTTTCAGTTGAAAATTCATTTTTTTTGTTTGGAAAATATATATTTTTTTTTTCAACTAAAAATGTAGCTGTTTAATTTCCTGTTAGTAAATTTCAAATCTCCTGTTGAAAATTCGCATTCTTCAATTTAATTTAACAGTTTTTTATTAAAAATTAAAAGAATTTTATGTGAAATCATCAACTATTACACTTTTTGTTGAAAATTTATTTTTTTTATCAAAGATTCATCAGTTTGGTTGAAAATTTAACTATTTTGTTGAAAGTACTCGTTCTTTTTGACAAACCAATTTTTCAAAGAAAGATTAATTTTTAACAAGAGAAAAAAATAATTTTTTGCAAAGAAATTGATTTTTAAACAAAAAAAAAGATTATTTTTCTACCAAAAGAGATAAATTTTGATCGAAGAGTAATAGTTGGTATTTCAAACAAAAAATATTTTAACCAAACATTTGCTTTTTTAACCAGAAAAGATCAAATATGTAAAAAAAAAAAGGAATTTGAAGTTTGTTACAAACAGTACAAATTTTTAATCCCAAAATATAAATTCTTGACAACAAATTCAAGTTTATTCTCAATAGTTGACTTTTCAACTGGAAAAAAAATTTGCAGCCAAAAATAGACTAGTTGATTTTAAGTTAAAAAAAAATTAATTTTGAATGGAAAAAGAATTTACACCGAAATAGTTCAATTTTCAATAACAAAAAAAACACAAGAATTTTCTGCTGAAAAGATGAATTTTCAACTAAAAACGATAACTTCTCAGACAAAAATGGAATAGGTGAATTTTCAGTTAAAACAAAATGTCAACAATTTAACAATGATTTTTCACCAAAATAGTTGAATTTCCAACAAAATAGTTATATGTTCAACTAAAAGAAATAAATTTACAATAAAAAATGAAAGAAAGAAATTTTCATTTTAAGAAATTAACTCACCCCCACCCCCACCCCCACCCCCCCCCAAAAAAAAGAAAATGATTTTCACGAAAAATGAAATAGTTCAATTTTCAGTTGTAAATAAAATTATTTTTAACAAATAAAATTAATTGTTAACTAGATAGTATAATTGTCCACTAAAGAATTTTCAACTGAAATCAGCATCTTCAATGTACAAAATTAATTTTTAACAAAGTAGTTCAACTCTTAAGCAAAAAGATAATATTTATTTGAAAAGATGAATTTACAACTAAAAAAGATGAATTTACAATCATGATTGAAATAATTCATTTTTAGTAAAGAAAGTTAATTTAAAAAAACAACAAAAATTATTTGTTAACAAAAGTTTCAAGCAAGAATGTGAATTTTCTACCAAAACGAAAAACCAAATGTCAATAAAATATATCAATTTTCAAGTAAGAAAGACAAATTTCCATGAAATACAAAATAATTAAATTGTCAGTTGAAAAAATTAATTTAAAAAAAATGTTCAGGAATATAGTGTAATTCCAATTTTTAACTAGAATCAAAAATCTTTAACCAGAAAATTAATTTTGAACAAAATAGTCAACCTTCATAAAAAAAAAAGTAATTTAGTATTCATCTAGAAATGAAATAGTTAAATTATCAGTTTAAAAAATTAATTTTTAACAAACAAAAATTAATTTTAACAATGTTGTTTAATTTTCAACCCAAAAAAGGTAATTTTCAATAAGACGTTTGAATTTTCAACCAAATAATAAAATTCCTACCAAAATACGAATTTTCAACTAAAAAAAAGTATACAATAAAAAAGAGTTAAGTTTTCAGTTGAAAACGTCAATTTTCAACAAGGAAGAACGCAATTTTTCAACAAAGGAGTTAACATATTTACCAAAATCATTCAATTTTCAGTGAAAAAAATTAATTTTTAACACATCAAATTAATTGTCAACAAAGTAGTTAAATTTTCAATCAAAAGATTTTTAACCGAAATCGATAATCTTCAGGCAGCAAAATTAATTTTTAACCTGAATTAAGAATGGATTACTTGGATTACAAGTGGATTACTTGTATGAAAAGTGGATTACCCTGTATTATAATAATTATATACCTTATATTATAAGTGTATTAACCTGGTCTTAAAGTGGATTATTTGGATTAAAAGTGGATTACTGCGATTACAAGTGGATTACTTGGATTACAAGCGTATTAATTGGGTTAGAAGTGTGTTACTTGGATTAGAAGTTGATTACAAGGATTACAAGTGGATTACTTGAGTTACAAGTAGATTACGTGGATTAAAAGTGGATTACTTGGATTATCTGAATAACTCTGAATTGCATGGATTGAGAGTGGATTACTGTGATCACAAGTGGATTACTTGGATTACAAACGTATTACTTTAGTTACAAGTAGATTACATGCATTACAAGTGAATTACTTAGATTATCTGGATTACTCTGTATTGCATGGATTGAGAGTGGATTACTTGGATTACAAGCGCATTATTTGGGTTAGAAGTGTGTTACTTGGATTACAAGTGGATTACTTGAGTGACAAGTAGATTACATGGATTACAAGTGGATTATGTGGATGATCTGAATTACTCTAAATTGCATGGATTGAGAGTGGATTACTGTTATTACAAGTGGATTACTTGGATTAAAAGCGAATTACTTGGGTTAGAAGTGTGTTACTTGGATTACAAGTGGATTACTTGAATTATCTGAATTTCTCTGAATTGTATGGATTATCAATCCTTCTTTTATTTCAAGTAGATTACTGGGATAGCAAGTGGATTACCGCAATTACAAGTGGATTTAATAGATTACAAATGGATTACTTGGGTTACAGGTAGATTTATTAGATTACAAATGGATTACTTGGGTTACAAGTGGATTACTCGGATTACAAATAGAGTACTTGGATTAAAAGTGGATTACTTGTATTACAAGTGTATTATCCTGTGTTATAAGTGTATTATTCTGGATTAAAAGTGTATCACCCCGAATTATAAGTATTATATACCCTGTATTATGAGTGTATTAACCTGGGTTTAAAGTTAATTATTCGGATTAAAAATGGATTACTTGGATTAAAAGTGGATTACTGCGATTACAAGTGGATTACTTGGATGACAAGCGTATTACTTGTATTTGAAGTGTGTTGCTTGGATGACAAGTGGATTACCCAAGTTAAAAGTAGATTATTTGGATTACCAGTGGATTACTAGGATAATCTGAATTACTCTGAATTATATGGATCAATAGTGGATTACTTGTATTACAAGTAGATTACTTGGATTACAGGTGGATTTCTTGAATTATCTGAATTACTCTAAATTTTATGGAACAACAATGGATTACTTGGATGACAAGTGGATGACTTGTACTATAAGTGGATTAATTGGATTACAAGTGTATTACTTGGATTACAAGTGGATTACTTTGATTACAAAAAGATCACTTTGGTTACAGGTAGATTACTTGGATTACAAGTGGATTACTTGAATGATCTGAATTAATGTGACTTGTATGGATTACCAATTGATTACTTGTATTGTAAGTGGATTAATTGGATTATCTGGATTACGCTGAATCGTATGGATTACCAATGGATTTCTTGTATTACAAGTGAATTACTTGGATTATCTGCATTATTCTGAATTGTATGGATTACCAATGGATTACTTGGTTAGCAAGTGTATTACTGTGATTACAAGTGGATGTAATAGATTGCAAGTGTATTACTTGGGTTACAAGTTTATTACTTGGATTATAAGAAGATTACTTGAATGACAAGTGGATTAACTGGATTACAAGTGTATTACTTGGATTAAAAGTGTATGACTTGGATTACAAGTGTATATTACTTGTATTACAAATTTACAAGTGTATTACTTGGATTACAAGTGTATTACTTGGATTACAAATGGATTACTTGAATTATCTGAATTATTCTGAATCGTATGGATTACCAATGGATTTCTTGCATTACAAGTGGATTACTTGGATTATCTGAATTAATCTGAATTGTATGGAACACCAATGGATTACTTGGATGACAAGTGGATGACTTGTACTATCAGTGGATTAATTGGATTACAATTGTATTACTTGGATTACAAGTGGATTACTTTGGTTACAAGTAGATCACTTTGGTTACAGGTAGATTACTTGGATTACAAGTGGATTACTTGAATGATCTGAATTACTCTGAATTGCATGGATTACCAATTGATTTCTTGTATTACAAGTGGATTACTTGGATTATCTGAATTGTATGGATTACCAATGGATTACTTGGATGAAAAGTGGATTACTGTGATTGCAAGTGGATTACTTGGGTTACAAGTGGAATACTTGGATTATAAGTAGATGACTTGGATAACAAGTGGATGACTTGTACTATAAGTGTATTAACTGGATTACAAGTGTATTTCTGGGATTACAAGTGGATTTCTTGGATTACAGGTGGATTTCTTGAATTATCGGAATAACTCTAAATTGTATGGACTACCAATGGATTTCTTGTATCACAAGTGGATTACTTGGATTATCTGAGTTAATCTGAATTGTATGGATTAACAATGGATTACTTGGATGACAAGTGGATGACTTGTACTATAAGTGGATTAATTGGATTACAAGAGTATTACTTGGATTACAAGTGGATTACTTTGGTAACAAGTAGATTACTTTGGTTACAAGTAGATTACTTGGTTTCTAAGTGGATTACTTGAATCATCTGTGGATTACGCGGATTATCTGGATTACGCTGAATCGTATGGATTATCAATGGATTTCTTGTATTACAAGTGGGTTACTTGGATTATCTGAATTAATCTGACTTGTATGGATTACAAATGGATTTCTTGTATTACAAGTGGATTACTTGGATTATCTGAATCTTGTATGGATCACCAATGAATTATTTGGATGACAAGTGGATTAGTGTGATTACAAGTGGATTACTTGGGTTACAAGTGGATTACTTCGGTAACCAGTAGATTACTTTGTTTACAAGTAGATTACTTGTATTACAAGTGGATTACTCGGATTATCTGAATTG
The DNA here is from genome assembly GCA_932178445.1 of Andricus quercusramuli. NCBI lineage: Eukaryota > Metazoa > Arthropoda > Insecta > Hymenoptera > Cynipidae > Andricus > Andricus quercusramuli. The sequence continues at coordinate 25,145 of CAKNXH010080690.1, read as the reverse complement.
TATGGATTACCAATGGATTACTTAGATGACAAGTGGATTAGTGTGATTGCAAGTGCATGTAATACATTGCAAGTGGATTACTTGGGTTACAAGTGGATTACTTGGATTACAAGTGGATTACTGGAATTATCTGAATTACTCTGAATTGTATCGATTACCAATTGATTACTTGTATTACAAGTGGATTACCGGGATTATAAGTGGATTATTGAAGAATACTCAGATCAAGAAATTTCCATTTCAAAAACTAATTTCACTAAGTTCATAAAATCTGAGCCAGATATCCTTTTTAAGTGACGTTAGAGCAAACCTTACGGTATCTCATATAGGGGGGGGGGGCCGCGTGAAAAATTTCATAAAAACACCTTACCTAATTTGCGAATGACCCCAAACCGGTACGATCTTCAGTCGCAAAATCCCGAGCATAAATATGCACCAATTATATAGGTTTGCGGCACCCAATAGCGGAAGAGGGGGGATTATATTGCAGCCAAATTACAGTCTGGCCACCCATAATGTGGATGCGATGCAAACGTGGTAATAATGTAGGTATTAACAGCGCGAGGTCCATCCCGCCGACTAGCTATGGCCAAAATTATAGCTGTTGGAGGCGTGTTAATTTTTATGCTTATTGATTTTCATATTTTACCACCTATACGCCTGAAAAGAGGGGAAGGTTACCTTTTACAGCGGCTCTTTTGTGGCTTCCTAACCCTAACCGGCCTTAACTTGAAAGGTCCTAAAGATTTTTTTTTCAACCTCTTCTTGCATACGTTGTCTTCTTTGCTTCGCAGCTGCAGATGTGCAAACTGCCGATCGTTCCGGTTTCTGGTCATCCACAAACTGTAAGGTGTTTTTCTCAAATTTTCACCCCCCCACCCCCCTAACCAACGATGTGAGTAAGAAACGGTAAGATACAATTCAACCCCCCACCCCCTCTGAAAATCCTAGTAGGGGAGAGTGGGGCTATGTCGACAACCCCCTGGGGCTAAATGGACTCAGCCCCACTATCGACTTAGCCCCACTATTGCCTCAGCCCCACTCTCCCCTATTAATTTTCTAGGATGTTGATTGTTGACGAAAATCGAAAAAGTTTTGGATTGGAAGAGCTGCGTCCACAAAGTTTCTCCTGTTAAGCATGATGACTCACTCGGTGTCGATTTAGCCTCATACTTCAATTTTGTATATTGGTATCCGAAAATCATAGAAAATTATCGAAAAATCAAAATTGAACAACAAACGGTTGATATTTTTCTTTTAAAAAGTAAGTTTTGACTTAGCCCCACTATCGACTTAGCCCCACTGTCGCCTTAGCCCCACTCTCTCTTATTTATTTTCTGAAATGTTGACGAAAATCAAAAGAGTTTTGAATTCGAAGATCTGGGTCCAAAATGTTTCTCCTGTTAAGCATGATGACTCACAAGCGTCGGAAAAAACTTTTGACCTTCGAAAACACTTTTTATCTCGTGAAACGTGCCATGTCATGCAGAATGCCACAAAACTCTGTCAATAAAGATAGGACATTAGGGTCCACTTTTATTTAAACTACCATGTTGACACGGTTTATATTTTTCTTTGAAAAAGCAAGTGTCGACTTAGCCCCACTGTCACTTTGACCCCACTGTTGCCTTAGCCTCACTCTCCCCTACACTCAAAAATTAGATCAGTCGAAATTTGACTGATCAAATTGATTGAGAACGTTTTTTCTGAAAAGTCAGTAATTTCAACGGACGAAGCAGTCCTTTAATTTTTAGTTTTTTTTTCATTTTTATTGTTCTTTATTTTATTTTTTATCAATTTAATTAATTTTTTATTATGATTTTAATGAATTAGTTGAACTTTGAGTTATCGATCCTCAAGCTAATTTAATTTTAATTTTCAATAAAATCATTGTATTTTGAACAAATTATAGTTAAATCTTCAACTAAATTGTTGATTTTTCACAAACTGTTTAATTTTCCACAAAAATGGTGAATTTATAAACAAATCGTTAAATTGACAAAAATTGGTCGAATCTTAAATAAAAAAGATTAAACTTTAACCAAAAACAGTATTCGTTCAGAATTCTTCTATTTTTGGTAAAAAATGAAATTATTTGGTTGAAGGTTGAACCACTTTATTAAAAAACATTTTTTTCTTAACATTCATCTTTTTGGTGGATTTTTTTAAAATTAAAAATGTACATAAGTATTTGAGTTGAAGATCCATTTTTTTTCTGAAAATTCATCTTGTTGCTTTAAAGTTCAACCACTTTCTTGAATTCACATTTTTTTAATTAAATTTTTCGCTAGAAATTGATTTTTTTATTAAATTTAAAAGTCAACTACTTGGTTAAAAGCTACCACTCTGTTAATTTGTTTTTGTTCGTTTGCAAATTAAACTCTCGGGTTGAAGATTCAACAATTATTTTTAAAATTCAGTTTTTTCATTTAAAATTAATTTTTCCACCTGAAAATGTAATTTTTATATTTTTTGTTGAGAACTTATATTTTTTTAATGAAAAATTCGTCTTTTTTAGTAGAAAACTAAAATTTTTGGTTGAAATGCCTATACTTTTCTGGTGGAAAGTTCAATAATTTGGATGCAAATTTTTTCTTTCTTGACTGAAAAATCTTTATTTGTTGGAAATTCATCTTTTTGGTTAAAATTTATTTCCTTGGCTGTAGGATTATTATTTTAGTTAAAAATTCGTCTCTGATTGAAAATTCAATTTTTTTTGTTGAAAACTATTTCACTGCGAATTCATCTTTTTTTACTTAAAAATTTAAATTTGGTTAAGAATCCATCTTTGTAGGTTGAAAATTCAACTATTCGTTGAAAAATTCAACAATTTCGTTAAAAACCTACTCCTTCGTTGAAGATTCAACTATTTTATTGAAAAGTTGTCAAATTTTTTTAAAAATTCAACTTTGTTTTTGGCCAAAACTGGAAATTTTTGGTTTCAAAATTCCACTATATATTTGAAAATTAATTTTTGTGATAGAAAATTCGAGTATTTGGTTGAAAATTCAACTATTTTATTAAAAATTTTAGTATTTTGTTAAAAACTTATTCTGTTTGGTTGAAAATTCCAATGTTTTGCTGAAAATTCGTCTATTTGGACATAAAATTCGTCCTTTTTTGATCAAAATAGTTGAATCTGCAATAAAACACGTGAATATTTTAGGAAATAGTGTAATTTTCAAAATGAAAATATCAATTTTGAATTGAAATATAAATTTTTATCGAAAAATGAATGAATTTTCAACGAAAATTGTGATAGATGATATTTCTAATAAAAAATATTTGGATTCAAATGAAGAAGGAAAATAGTTTGATGCAATAAAATAATACAAATTTTCAACAAAATAATTAAATTTAGAACCAAAGAGAAAAATTTGCAATGAAAAAGATGAATTTTCAACCAAGAAGATTAATTTTCTACCAAAAAACATAAATTTAAAAACATACATAAATTTTCAACTAAAAAATTAAATTTTTAACCAAAAAAAATATCAATTTTAAATTTTAAATTAAATAGTTAAACTTTGAGTTAAAAAAAAAGTCAATTTTCAACCAAAAAAGAAACGAATTTCCGACGAAATTGTTAAATTTTTAGCGAAAGAGATGAATCTTCAATCAAAAAGATAAATTTTTTAGATAGAGTGATAGAGTGATAGAGTGGCTTAAATTTCAACAAAGCTGTTAAATTTTTGATAAAAAAATATGACTTTTCAATAAAATAATTGAAAATTATAAACCAAATTGTACTCATTTTAACCAAAAAAGAAGAATTTTCATCAAAAGAGTTAAATCTTCAACCAAAGAGTTAAATTTTTGACTAAAATTATGATTTTTTAACCAAAAAATTAATTTTCAACTAAAGAAACAAATTTTCAATAAAATATGAGAATTTTCTACCACAAAAAACAAAGTTCAACAAAATAGTTCAACTTGCAACTAAAATTATAAATCTTAACTAATATAATAAATCTTCAAACAATCTTTTTAATTTCAATTTTGAACTTAAGAAAGTAATTTTCAATTGAAGATACGAATCTTCAATCAAGAAGATGAATTTTCTACAAAAAAAAAGTAAGATTTAACAAAATAGTTCGATTTTCAATGAAAATGAATCTTCAACCGAAGAGATACATTATTTAACAAAATGCTAAATCTTCAACTCAAATATGAATTTTCAACTAAAAAACATAGATTTTGGACCAGAAACGGAATATTTAAATTTTCAGTTTGAAAAATTAATTCATTTTCAATTAGTTTTTAATTAATTCATCACAGAAACGAATTTTCAATTATTATATCAATTTTCAATAAAAAAAGTCGAATTTTCAACAAAATAGATGAAATTTCAACCCAAAAATGGACGAATTTTTTACAAAATACATGAATTTTTAACTGTCTGATAGATGAATTTTCAACCAAAAAGGATTAATTTTGAACAAAAAATGTAACTATTAAATTTTTAATAAAAGAAATCACTTTTCTACAAAACAGTTCAGTTTGGAACGAAAGAAATCAAAAGAAAAAGATGAATATATATTTTGAACTAGAAATGGAATAGTTAAATTTTTAATTAAAAATAGTAATTTTTAATCAAAGAAACGAATCTCCAATCAAAAAGATGAATTTTCTACGAAAAAATACGAATTAAAAAAATACAGGAATTTAAAAAAATAACTAAAATTTAACAGAATAGTTTAATTTCCAACCAAAGTGATGAATCTTCAACCAAAGAGATACATTTTTTACTAAAATGATAAATCTTCAACTAAAATATGAATTTTCAACTAAGAAAAAGATATATTTTTGACCGAAAAAGGAATATTTAAATTTTCAGTTTAAAAAATTTAATTTCAACCAAAAAAACGAATTTTTAATTATTAGATCAATTTTCAATCGAAAAAGTTGAATTTCCAACAAAATAGATGAATTTTCAACCCAAACAAGGACGAATTTTCTACAAACTAGAAATGTAATAGTTAAATTTTGAGTTAAAAAAAAAATTTAATTTTCAACCAAAAAAAGAAGAAGGAACGAATTTTCAACGAAATAGTTAAATTTTCAACCAAAGAACAGGAGAAAAAGTCCCCCCTCGCTACCCCCTGTTACCCCCACGACCCCCAGCATATATGAGCTATCATTGCGAAGACTCACTAATACAACTTCTCATTCCACACACATCCGCGTGAGTTTATATAAGAATCCCAGACATTAAACCTAATCTATACAGACATTGATTGATTTATATCGGCGACATATCACGGCATTTGCGGATAGGAAGAATGAAAAAAAGATCCGCGCGAGACTGGACTCTCTTCACGCCTTCGCTTGACGCAGAAGGAGTGAATTGGTCTCCTTGTAAAAAGAAACCCCCTTTAAAAAAGAAGGCGAAAACGAAATTTAGCGGTAAATCACCGCGCTTTCACACACGCTTTCGCATAGAGTCTACGGCGCGTAGAATATGGACAGAGTGTGCAGGGAGGACAGAGTGTGCAGGGAGGACAGAGCATGCAGGGAGGACGGAGTGTGCAGGGAGGACAGAACGTGCAGGGAGGACAGAACGTGCAGGGAGGACAGAACGTGCAGGGAGGACAAGGTGTGCAGGGAGGACAGAGTGTGCAGGGCGGACAGAGCGGGAAGAAGGGGCGAAGCGGGTAGAATGGACAGAACGGGCCAAACGGACAGGTCGAAGGAAGGAAAGGAGAACAGACAGATGTAACGAAGACGAACAAACGTTTGAACGAATGACCGGACGAACGAAAGCAGCGGACCTGTCGTTAACGTCCCGCGTAACCGCAGCGCGGGTCTGGTTAATTTTTATTGGACATAAATTTGCCAAAATATTCGAACGTGACACGGATGGTCCGTAACTCTCTCTCCGCGTGCTCTCTCCCTCTCCCTCCTTTTTTCCCGACTCTTTACTACCATTACTTCTCCTCTCTTTCACTGTGCTTTAAACGCAGTCTCTCCTCTCTCTCTCTCTCTCTCCTCTCTTTCTCTCTCTCTCTCTCTCTCTCTCGAAGAAAAAGACGGTGTGGTCCACCATGAGATGGAATATTAAATATCTCTTGATTCCTGGAATCCTCTCGGAATTCGGGGGTGAAAGGGGTGAATGCGGTCTGTTGATGGGTGAAGACTTAACCTTTTGTACAAGTTAGTATTCTGACCTTTAGCCTCGTTTCACTTGCATTCTTTTTAAATTTTCAGCGAGAGGTTGTGGTCCTTTTTTCGGAAAGAAGGACAGTCGCAAAAGGAAGCTGCTATACTACTTCTATAAATATAAATTCTAAACTGCGCCATGTCAGGGTTTAAAATGTTTTGAATTTCGGACTACAATCCTTTTTGTGGAACCTGACATTTACAAGAAGACAAAAAAATTTTCAGTTGTATATCATGCTTGACAGGATACAGAATTAATTTTTAATCGAACTATAAAGCTACATACGCGCGCGACCAAGTTGTTTATATTTAATTATTTTATTTGGAAATGAAGTTTAATAAAATACCATGAAATTAATTTTTAGTTTATAAATAGCCAAACTGTGAATTTCTTTTTTGAAATTGCCAAATAGCATCTTTTTTTGAGTAACAGTAATAAAACTTTTATTTCTCACACATTCCATGCCAAAAATGGATTTCAAGGAAACATTCGCCCAATCTCGAAAGGAACTTTTGATAAATAATTTGTTTATAACGTAATGAATAATTTTTTAAATCATTCTTGGTGACTGGAAATTATTTACAGATGGCTTCAGTATAGATATGAAACCTTTTTTGATAAATCTGAAAATTCAAAAAAAAAAAAAAAAAAATGGTACTTCGGGAAAGTTAAGCTACAAAAAAGAATTTTTATCAAAATAATTCAAATTTCGAATAAGAAGATCGATTTTCAACCAAAAAATATAAATTTTCAACTAAAGAAGATAAATTTACAACCAAGAAAATTAATTTAAAATCAACGTAGACGACTTTTCAACATAATACATACATTTTTTAACAAAAAGTTGAATTTTCAAGTAAAAAAAAATGTAAATGAAAAAGTTAATACTTAAATTTTTTGTTTCTATAAAATTATTATATTTAACGAAAGAGACGAATTTTAAACAAAACAGGATGAATTTTTAACCAAGGATATTAAGTTTCTTGAAAAAAGGATAATTTTAAACAAAAAAATTACATCTCAAATAAAAAAATGTATGCATTTTTAACTAAAAAAGGAGGAATGCTTACATTTTCAGTGAAAACCATTATTTTCAACAACAACAAAAAAGAATTTTGATCAAAATAGTTCAATTTTTTAATAAACTATCATGATGAATCTTCCACCAAACAAATGAATTTCCAACTGAAATGAGGAATCCTTAAAAAAAAAAAAATTTTTAAGAAAATAATTCAAATTTTAACCAATAACTTGAATTTTCAAATGAAAAGACGAATTCTGAAAAAAAGGTGAAAGTTGATAGTTCAAACAACATATATTTATCGAAAACATTGAATTAAACCATAAAAGATAAATTTCAAACAAAATAGTTGAATTCTTATCCAAAATAGATAAAATTTTTACAAAATTGTTAAATTTTTTACCAAAATAATGGATTTTTTTTTTAAAAGACGAATTTTTAACGAAATGGTTAAATTCTCAACTGAAAAAAAATTTAATAACAAATAAAATGTACATTTTTCAAATAAAAAAGAAGAGTTTTCAACAAACTAGTTAAATGTTCAACTAAAGAGATGAATTTTTTTCAATGAAAAAAAATACATTCACATTTTCTACCAATTAGATTCATTTCCAACTGAATTTATAAATTTTCAACCATAAAATGAGTGTTCAACAAAATAATTTAAATTTCTACCAATAAATTGAATTTTCAAATACAAAAAATAAAATTCTGAACAAAAAAGGTAATTGTTGATGGTTCAACCTCAAAATGCTTCAATTTTTATTAAAAAATAGTTGAATACAACCAAGAAATATGAATTTTTAAACAAAATAGTTAAATCCTTACTCAAAAGCGCTGGATTTTCAACAAAATAATTTAATTTTCTACCAAAATAGTAGAATTTCTACAACAACAAAAAATTCTATGGAAAAAATACGAATTTTCAACTAAATAGTTGAATTTTCAACTAAAAAAGATGAATTTTTAATCAAAAAAGGAATACTTCATATTTGAACCAAAGAAGAAAATTTATTAACCAAAGGGATCAATTTTTTCAATGTAAAAAAAAATTCTACAAAAAAAGGAATACTTACATTTTCGGTTTGAAAAATTAATTTTCAACCAAAGAGATGAATACAAAAGTAAAGTTATAAATCTTAAAAAAAATCCACCAAATAGTTCAATTTTCAACTCAAACAGATAAAATATCAATCAAAAGTGGAATAGTTTCATTTTCAGTTAAAAAATTGTTTATGAACAAAGAAAGATTTTTTAACAAAATAAATCAATTTTTAACCAAGAAGATAATTTTTGAACCAAATAGTTGAATTTTCAAAAAAAATTGAAGTTTCAGTAAAAAAGTTAAATTTTTTTATTAAACTAGTGGAATTTCTACCAAGAATATTAATTTTATACAAAAAAGTCAAATTTTCAAGACAATAGTTAAGTTTTTTCACATAGAGATAAATTTTTAACTAAGATAATAAATCTTCAACTGAAAAATGAAATTTCAACATATGAAGATAAATTCTCAATTAAAAATGTAATAGTTAAATTTTAGGTTGAAAAAATTAATTTTTAACTAAAGAAACGAATCTTTAATCAAGTTTTTCTATTAAAGAAGACTAATTTTTTTCATAGTATTATTATATTTATTTTTTCATGGTATCGTCCGGCGGTATATGTACTCATGATAAAGGACCACAGCCTAACAAGGAAATAATAAAAATAATAAGTCATCAATCAATATAATCAAAAAATATATAATTTAAAAAAAAATAAAGGTTTAGAAGAAACGTATTTTCAGCAAATAAGTACAGTTTTCCACAACGGAAATGAATTTTGAACCAACAAGATTAATTTCCTACCAAAAAAGACGAAATTTAGAAAGAATAGATCATATTTAACCAAATAGTTGAATTTCCAAGCAAAAAAAAAAATCAAATATAAGGTTAATTTGAGTGGTGTTGTCTGGCGGTATATGTACTCATGGTAAAGGACCGCAGTGCTACAAGACTTAAATTAATAAGCCTAATAAGACAATAGTAACAATGATAAGACATCAATCAATATTATAAGAAAAAAAATTTTAAATAAAGATTTTTAACACACAAAAAACGCCTTCAGAAAATAAGTTCAATTTTTAACAACGGAGATTAATTTTGAATCAACAAAATTAATTTTATAAGTTAATTTCATGAAAAAACTTGAAAATTGGAAATTGAAAATCGGAAAACTTCAAAAATTCAAAAAATAAGGCTAATTCAAGTGGTGTCGTCTGGCGGTATATGTACTCATGATAAAGGACTACCTAACAAGACAATAATAATAATAACGAGGCATCAATCAGTATAATCCAAAAATACATATTTCTAAAAAATAAGGATTTTCAACAAAAAAAAAGTTTCTTCAACCAAATAGTTGAATTTTCAATTAAAAAAAAAGAAGAAATTTTCAATAACAAAAGGAATACTTTTGATTCAGATAAAAGTATTTATTCATATTGAAATTAAAAATTGAAAACCTTCAAAGGTAATCAATTTCAAATACATAAGTGGTGTCTGGCGGTATATGTGCTCATGATAAAGGACCGCAGTGCTGAAGGACCTAAATCGACCAGCCCAACAAGACAATAATAACAATAATCAGGCATCAATGAATATAATCAAAAAATATAATTTCGAAAAATAACGGGTTGTATACCCGTGAATAGGATTGTCACTCATGAGTGACAATCCTCTTAGTTATTCGATTCAGTGACCCATTTTTTGCTGATTTAAATTTGAAAAGTTGATCTTCGACATATCATCAGTATCATCATCTTCAAATCCCTCATCCTTTTCGCTGATTTCATATATCCCCTTTACACGAGTCATCTTCCACCTGACTACCTGATACAAGATCAGCCAAATCATGTATGCTGGACTCACTAACGAGAATCAGGTTCTGAAACTTGACTCAACTTTATATACATAAGTCGAGGAAAAAAAAACCCTAAATGTATCCTGGATTACTCCTATAAACAGAAATATTTCGAATTACTTGAGATTATTCAAAATTAGGTAGTGATTCGTCGTATAGTGATAGTGGAGAGTCTAGTTGTAACGTCAGTCCCACCAAACTGCCGCGAATATATTATTATTATTATACCATTAAGCCTTTTCCCTTCCGGGGTAGGCGTGACTTGTTCGGTTGGAAAGTAGTGGAATAGGTATATAGGTATGAGGTTGATCGGTATATGGGTATAGGGTGGATG
>CAKNXH010080689.1:0-21422 GCA_932178445.1 Andricus quercusramuli | reverse complement strand
TGAAAAATCATCTTTTTAGTTAAAAATTCATTTCTATTGAGCTATTTGGTTGAAAAATCGTTTTTTTGTTGAAAATTTTTTTTCTAACTGAAAATTTAACTTTATTTGAAAATTTATGTACTATTTTGAGAATTTAACTATTTGATTAGAAATTTTTTTTGTGGTTGAAGGTTCATCATTTTAGTTCAAAAATATAATTTCTTGAACGGAAAATTTAACTATTTTATTTTTTGTGGAAAATTGATATTTTTGATAGTTATTTTTTTGATATTATTATATATTATATTATTTTTTGATATTATATTTGAAAGTTAAAAATGATTTTTATTACTGTAAATTTAACTATTCTATTTTTGGTTGAAAATGTATTTTTTTTGGTTGGAAATTCATGTATTTAGTTGAAAATTCAACTATTTGGTTACAAATTAATTTTTTTTTTGTTGAAAGTTAATCATTTTAGTTGAAAATTCATTTCTCTGACAGAAAATTTGTATTTTTTGTTAAAAAATTCATCTTTAGGGTTGAAAATTCTACTATTTGGAAAAAATCTATTCTTTTTGGTCCAATATTGATCATTTTAGTTAACAATTTATTTATTTGGTGAGAATTTAACTATTTTGTTGAACATTCGAAGTTTTTAGTTGAAAATTAGTTGTTTTTTTTTTTAACTGAAAATTTTGCCTTTCCAGTTTTGTTTGGAAATTTAGCTTTTTTAGTTGAGAATTATTTGATATTGTTGAAGATTCGTATTTTTTGGTTTAATTGATCTGTTTTTGATTGAAAGCAAAAATATTTTTGACGGAAATATCAACTATTACACTTTTCGTCAAAAATTCCTTTTCTTAGCGCAGATTCATCACTTTGGTAGAAAACTGACCTATTTTGATTAAAATTTCTTTTTTTTCTTGGTTGGAAATTAATTTTTTTAAGTGAAAATTTAATTCTTCCATTTTTGGTTCACACTTTTTCTCGAGTTGAGAACACAACTACGCAATTCGTGAATGACCCCTTATAAAATTTTTAAATTAATATTATTGATCTTCAAGGTGTAATTTTGTTTTTACAACTAAAAGAAAAATTTAAAGCGGTCGGGAAAAAGTCAGGGAATTTCGTAATTGGGATTTTGTAGCAAACCTAATTAAAAAAATTACGTTGATATTATTCAGTTATTTTTCATTTTCAATATGTGCGTGACAAGACATTTTGGGTACTTTGGGTACAATTTGAAACCATAAAATTGTGAACCTTTCTATTTCAAGCCTTCAATTGGGGTTACTTGAAATTACTGCTTTTATCATCGTTTAAAATTTCAAATTTTACTATACTTTTAAGAAACGCAGATATTGTTAATATAAAATCTACTTAAAAAAAGAAACGCGCCTTTTATACAACTTAAGGTTACATCCTTGAAACTAAAAATATTTTTAATTAAAAATCGAATATAAAAATGTCAATGCAATTTCTAAATCTCTATGTTCCCATTACCATAAAAAATACACGATGAGAAGTCGAAAAAATACCATGATCAAAATTTAAAAAAATTTCGAAAGTAAAATTTGGTTCCAAAAGGACCGGTGCTCCAGAAGTAAAATGCTGTATTAAAAATATATTTTTCCCTTCTTTTAATCGGAAAAAATATTACAAAGAATGATTTTACTTATATATTTACTATAACGAATATAAAAAAATATGATTAAATTTGTAAAAAAGTATTTGTTTACCTTTCATAAAGGACTTCAATTGAGATGCAGTGATTCCGACAAATCCGAGGGAATTTAAAATGGAAAGAACCTCTTTCGGATCGTCATTTATTTCAGACATAATGTTTATTTCCTTATGAACTTATTAAATCATTTGCATTTAATGTCAGTAGACCATGTTCGCTTTTATCTAAAAAAGAATAAGTTGGAAACCGTTGGGAATTTACGAAACTGCAAAGTGTCAACAACAAACCCGCTTTTTATTTTCAGGTTAGGTTTACAAAACTGGCGATCGATCACGCCTCGGTTTCTGATTGGCTAGATGGACGATTGACTCTGGACGCTCTGGACTATTTTTTCCACTATTTGGCGCGAAATTTGAAATAAGTCGGGCGAACAGTTTCAACTTGACTTTTTAAAATAGTAATCTTCTCTGAACCAAGATTCAGGGAAGATTTTTAATAATAATTTTAAATTTTGATAATTCAGCACTGATATTATATATTTTAACAAGTTTGCCGTACGTCAGGAAAAAATCTGAAAATGCCAGTGATTTTATTTTGCAGTCAGGAGATTTTTTCGTGAGCGCGCTTTTTCTTGTATTGAAATATAACATTGAATAACAATATTGATTTGATTTGGGAAAGTAACTTCATATTACTGTATTTACCTATTTCATCTAAAATTAGTTTTGTTTTTGGTATGGAAATTAATTGTTGTTAACTGAAAATTTAACTATTCTATTTTTGACTGAAAATTTATGTTGTTTCTTGAAAATTAGTAATTGGTAAATAAATAATCTTCTAGGTAGAAAATTAACTTTCTTACTTGAAAATTCTCTTAAAAAGTCTCTGGACTGAAAAGTCTTTCTTAGTTGAAAATTCAACTGAACTTAAATACTGTTTAGAACTGAACTACTTCGTTGGAAATTCGTCTTTTTTGGTAGAAAATTCATTTACTTTGTCAAAAATTACACTGTTTGCTTCAAAATTAACTTTTGGTTAGATTGATATTTTCGAGTTTTGTATAAAATGCATCTTTTTTGGTAAAAATTTAATCTTTTTTGGTTCAAACTGCAACTAGTTGAAAAATATTTTTTTTTTGGTACAGGATTCCACTACTATTTTGACAATTCTTCTCTTTGGTTGAAATTTATCTATTTAAATAAAAATTTAATTATTCAATTTTCGGTTCATAATAAAATTTTTTATTTTTATTGAACCTCCTTTTTTGGTAGAAAATTATTCTCCTTGGTTGAAAATTCATGTTTTAGTTGAAAATTCATCTTTCTGGTCGAGAAATTCACTACTTGGTTGAAAGTTAGACTTTCAACTTTGGGCTCTAAAATTAACTTTTTGGTTGAAAATTTATATTATCGAGTAGAAAATTAAACTATTTGTATAAAATTCGTCTCTTTTGGTAAAACTTGATTTCTTTTTTATGCAAATAGTTGAAAATAATCTTGTTTTGGTTGAGGATTCAACTATTCTATTGAAAATTCTTCTCTTTTAGTTGAAAATTAATTTTCCCAATAAAATTTTAATTATTCAATGTTTTTGGTTGAGATTGATCTTTTTTACTTGAAAAATCTTTTTCGAGGAAAATTTAATCCACGTTTTAGTTGCAAATAAATCTTTTTGGGTGTAAATTCCACTACTTATTAGTTGAAAGTTAAAATTTTCATTAAAAATTCATGTTCTTGGCAGAAGATTCATCATTTTTATTAAACCTTCTTTTTTTCTTGTTGAAAATTCATGTTTTAGTCAAAAATTTATCTTTTTTGTTGAAAATTTCACTAGTTGGTTGAAAGTTTAACTCTTTGTGAAAAATGCATATTTTTGGAAGAAGATTTATCTTTTTTATTGAAAATGTATCTCTGTATTTGAAAATTAAAATATTTAGTTCATAATGAACTTTTTTGTTGAAAATTTTTATTTTGGAATTAAATTAAACTATTTTGTATAAAATTGGTCTCTTTCTGTAAAAATGTCATATTTTTTGGTTAAAAATGCCACTGGTTGAAAAATAATCTTCTCTGGTTGAGGATTCAACTATTTTATTAAAAATTCGTCTGCTTGATTGAAAAACAATTTTTGCAATGAAAATTTAACTATTCACTTCGTGATTAAAAATTGATATTTTTAGATGAAAAATCATGTATTTTGTCAAAAGTTCATCTTTTTGATAGAAAATGAATCTTCATGGTTAAGAATTCATATTTTTGGTTATAAATTGAAATATTTCAGTTAAAGGTTCCTTATTTTATTTGAATTTTTTTTTAACTGAAAGTTTAACTATTTAATTTTCTGTTGAAAGTTTATCTTTATTAAGTTAAAAATTAATGTCTTTTTTTGTTGAAAATTCGTCGTTCTGGTAGAAAATTATTCTTTTTGGTTTAAAATTTATCCTTGAGATGGAAATTGATCTTTCTAGTTGAAAATTCAACTACTTAGTTTAGAGTTACACACCTCTTGATAAGTTTTCAACTAAATACAATTTAATATGGGATAGTTGAATTTTCAACTGAAAAAAAATATTTACAATCAAAATTGGTAAAGCCATACAATTTCCAGTTTAAAAAAATAATTTCCAGCAAAAAAATAACAAATTTTCAACAAAATAGTTAAATTTGTAACCAAAGAGATCAAATTTCATCTCTTTGGTTAGAAATTCAACTATCTTGTTGAAAATTCGTTATTTTTTTTGTTGGAATTTTTTTTTTTCAGCTGAAAATTTAACTGTACCAATCTTGGTCAAAAATTTTTTCCAGTTGAAAATTCAACTATCCCATATTAAATTGTATTTAGTCGAAAACTGATCATTAGTTGAACATTCAACTATTTGGTTAAATCTTGTCAATCTTGTTGAAAAAGTAATATTTTTACTTAAAAATGTAGGAATTTGAAGCTTTCAAGTGTACGCAAAAGAATATATTTCCATATTTTCGAGAAAAATGTCCTTATTTTCCCTGTTTTTACAGGGTTTCTACTCACCTGAAAAATATCTTGTGATATAACTTGTCAAAGCTTTCTAAATCACTAAAAAATCCCTAGGAACATTTGACATTAAGAAATGACTTAGACTTTGATAATTGTCAGGACATTTTTTCCAGTATTTGAGTAAAATTAAAAATTAGAAAGTAGATTTTTAATCGCTATACAAAGCTAATTTTGAAAATCTATGGAATTTTACTATGGAAATTCTCGGTCTATTTTCTCGAAATTGGCAAACTTTTTTTACATGAAACATTATTTACCTGTATTTAGGAGAATATCTTGGGAGCATGTCTTTATTTATTTTTTTTTTTAATTTAATTTTTCGTATCGCAATCTGCAGCTTATAAAGTTTATAAAATATTATTTTTTCGAATATTACAAGATTAAAATTCTGTTTCGGTAGAAATGTAATCTTTTTTGTTCAAAAATGCAATTGTTTGGATAAAAATGATTCTTCTTTTGATTCAAAGATTAACTACTTTGTTGAAAACTGACACTCTTTGGGATTGCAAATTAATTTTTTTTAAACTGAAAGTGTAACTATTCCATTTTTGGTTTGAAACAAATTTTTTTTTAAAATTAAAAATGCAACTACTTGGGTTGAAAAATTAAGTATGTTTTAGAAAACTCGTTTTTTGTTGAAAATTACTTTTTTTACTGAAAATTCAACTTTTCCAATTTCGGTTGAAAATGGATCTTTTTTACTTGTAAAATCGTCTGTTTAAGTAGAAAACTAATCTTCTTGGTTACTATATTATCTTTATAGGTTAAGAATATAACTGTTTGGTTGAAAATGAACTTCTTCGTTGAAGATTCATATGTTTGGCTTGAAAATTCAACTGTTTTTCAGAAAATTCGTCCTTTGGTTTGATTGTTCAACAATTTGGAGGAACTTTTTTTTCTTGACTGACTGAAAAAATTTTATTTGTTGAAAATTTGTCTTTTTGGTCGGAAAATTGAACTTCTTCAGATTTATGTACCCTAAAAGTACGAACAAATTTACAGTTGGATTTAGAGTCGCAAATAATAAGATATAAAAAAGGAATATTTTTCTTGGCTCTATAAAAGGGTTCTTAAATGCCTAAACTTAAAAGAATATTGAAGAATACTAACTACTCTCTTAAAATGAACCAGTGGAAAACCAGTGAAAAACCAGTAAAAAACCAGTGGAGTTTTGACACTGGTTTAATCAGTAGAGGGCACCCTGTGTTAGTGCTAGTTTGGAAAGCTTATCAGTGACTTCGTTTCCAAAGATGCCTTTATGCCTAGGAATCCAAACAAGACTGACTTTAAGGTTTATAGTATTAGCATAGGAGAGAATGTTTCTAATTTTGAAAATGTAAAAGGTATTGGTATCCAGGTGATTGAAATTTTTGCAAGCGAGTAGAACACTGCGAGAATCAGAGCAAATGGTTGCGGGGGAGATACAATCGTTTATTATGATTTCCAATGCTTCAGAGATAGCGATATGGCTTCCGCTGTGAAGAAAGATGCAAGGTGAAATTCAAGGAAGTACGGTAAGAGGTAGTTGATAGGGATATAAGAAAGCATGATTTTTAATTCGTATTTTTGAAAATTAATTAAAGAGTTTAATAGGTAGAAAGCTTCTCTAATACTGAATATGTTTTTGCGAGCAGTTATTTTTTCTGTTCGGAAAAGAGGGTCTAGAATTGGATGGTCCTTCCAAGAGAAGAGTTTAAGAGTGGATTTCCTAGTTAGGAATTGAAATCGCCTGTGTAAAGGAGGTTCTTTAAGCTCAGCGAACACGACTGGGATTGGTGTAGAGTTGCGGTAGACCAGGATTAGCCTGAGGATGCGATTTTGAAGTTTGCAGATTTGTTCGAATGCTTTAGTTTTATATATGGACAAGACTTGGCATCCATATTCGAGGGAGCTTCTGATGAGCGAGTGGTAAAGAATGCGCAAGGTTTTAGGGTGAGAGCCTAACCAGGTACCTCTGAGAAATTTAATAATATTAATAACTTTATTAGTTTTTTTTTCGATTAATCGTAGGAAGTGAGGAGTTCATATCAATTCTGAGTCAAAAAGTAGACCTAGGAAGGTGACTTCATAGGAGAGAATAATTTTTTGGTTGTTTAAAATGATGTGGGAATCAATTGTAACAAGTGATTTATCGACATTAAAGATAAGGAATTTGGTCTTCTCAGCAGACACATTGAGGCCTCTTGTTTTGAGAAAATTTTGAAGAGAAACGATACTTTCTTGGAGAATATAGATACATTCTTCTAGGTTACAAGCTGATATATATGACTATATCGTTTGCATACTGAAGAATTTTACAACGGGGATGGATGTGTTTGTGGATATTTTATGTATAGATATTGTACAGGGTCAGACTAGAGACGCATCCTTAAGGAAGGTCTCTTTTGAATTTGTAAGGTCTAGAATGAGAACTGTTAAAATTGAAATATAAATTTCTTTCGGAAGTGAGATTCTGAAAAAAATAAAAAATTTTCCAAGGCATCCCTAGTGTTTGTGAATCATTAGTAAGGATTTCTGGGACCACTCTATATCGTAAGCAGCTTCTGCGTCAAGAAAAAGGGCAGCTGTAAAGGATTTTTCAACGAAGGAGAGGTGGATTTCTGTAGATAGGGTTGTGTATAATCATTTGATTCTCCAGCCACCAATTGAGTCGTGCAATAATTAATCTTTCTAGCAGTTTAAGGAAGCACGAAGGAAGGGCAATTGGGCGGAATTTATCTGGATTAGATTAAAATATCAGGAAAACAAGATAGTTAGACCAAGATTCAGGGATCGAACCTTCATCAAGAATTAAATTATAGATGGTCAAAAGTCGGTGTCGGATATTTTTGAGTAAATTTTGGATGACTTCAAAATTGACTTTGTCAAGGCCTGGTGAAGATTTGCTTTTGACATTTGTGATCGCGCGATTTAATTCCTGGAGGTTAAAAGGCGTGGATAGAAATTCGGACGCCTGAGTTTCAACTGGAGAAGGGGGGTTATTTGGTAGAGGGATTTTGAGGGATAAGGATTCACGAAAGGATCTAAAGCTTGTTATCTTAGTTTTTTGAAGGTACGTTTAGAGGTGACTTCAAATTTTTCAAGGTCAAGATAGTTTTTATAATTAGTGGAGTGACGATATCTACCTAGTTTGGCTTTCCTAAAGCGTTCTATTTTCAAGCAATCTTCATTACTCCATGGCGGGGAATTTGAGAAGTCTCTTTTAGATTTATTTTCAATTTTGGGACCTGCTTCATGGAGAGCCTCTTCAACTATTTCGAATAGGTTGTAATATGCTTCTAGGGGAGAAAAAGGGGAACTCTCAATTGTCAGGTTATCATGTTTTTTGGCTTGAAGATGCCAAGATGCTTCTTGCAGAAAAGTGATCACGACACATCTTATGTTGTTCAACTTTCCATGAACAGAGGGGGATGAGATTGATAGATACTATGGTTGAATCGATAGCTGAGTTACCTTGAACAGGGCGGTTGAAATGAGTGGCAGAACCGTCATTCAGTATGCTATAAATATTGAATTTCGAGTGGCTTCGAGGAGTTTGTTTCCATTGGGGCAAGAATTTTCGCTGCCCCACGACACATGGTGACAATTAATGTCGCCCCCTATGAAGATGGAAGAGAAACGGTTAGTGTAGAACTCGAAAAGATCATTCCAGTTTATAGCGTTGTTAGGGGTTCTTGGATTTCTATAAATGTTTACTATTAATAATTCTCCCCAATTGGTTGGAATAAATCTCCTCCAGAGTTATTGGAGCGATCATTTCTGATGATAGTCAATTAAAAAAAGTTATTTTTCGTTTCAAAAAAAGTTTCATTCAGCATGATGACGTCGTAGTAATGGAGATCTCTTTCAAGATTAACTTTTTTGTTATTAATACCTTTGCAATTCCAATGTACAATTCTTACCTTTTTTAAATTGCCCATGTGTAGTTTAATACTGTTAAACTTTTCCCCATTTCTCCATTTCCAAAGGGACTTGGATCTAGGTGTAAAGCTGAGCAAAAGATTGGGCAGCTTGATTACTGTGATTAGTTTTTTTTAGAAAGGGCAAGGACAGGTGGCGGAGGCGTGCTGTGTGGACCGTGGGATGGAAGTGAGTTATTCACTGCGAGATTGTAGCCTGTTCTATAATTCATAGGATTTGGGGTTGTCGATATGGAGTCATGATTGACATCGACTAAGGTAGTTTGAGAAGCTGAAGTGTGTGTGTGTGTGTGGGGGGGGGGGGTCCGGTTTTGACCGCCTTCAGGTTGGGGGGTCGAGGAGTAGATATGGTTGAGGTAGTTCATTGGATCAGATTTTTCTTTCTTATAGAGGTAAACAGCGGATTTAATGCTTACATTTCGGTAAGCACCGATTTTTCGTATTGCAAGTTCTTCCATATATTTGGGACATTTTTTTTCGCTGGCCCATGGAGCCGAGGTCTGCACTGCATTGCGGGCCTTGGCAGCTCAGACACCCAGGGGGACTATTTAATTTTGGGCACGGTTGATTTTCTCTTAGCCTCGATAATTGGAATAGGACAGTCAGCGTACTTCATCAGTTCATCCATGTAGAGGTAAAACGGAATATTTCTGACTATGCCTAAAAGCATCACCCTGAAATTAGGGTTAAATGCTCTCAGTTTGGGAGTGATCTTCTCGAAGTTTTGTACAATGAAATTGGCACCGGCTGCAGATTTGTAGAGGACTGTGGTTCTGAAGGGGCCTTTCTTTTTGCAGTCGAGGATTTCATCTTTGAAGTTTTTGTGGAAAATTCTCCCCACTGATGGCGAGTTAAGAGGAGAGTCATCAATGCATGCAGTCCACTTCAACTGTGAAAGAGCCTCCATTGGTATTATCATACCATTAAGCCCTTTCGGGGTAATAATAAATAATGAAAAAATTTTCGATGGCAGTATTAGAACTCTCATATATATATATATATATATATATATATTCTTCTTACGGATAGAGTGGGACATATAAGTTCCATAGCACAGAGGTTTACAACCTTTGTACTGTACCAATTTTTACTATACAAAGAAGGACTTAGAATTAATGTTAACTATTATCATGCTCATTGATATCTCGCGGTTGCATCCGACTTTTATTAGAAGTACTCGCATTTGCCTAGATGTTCAGCTAGGGGAGAGGAAAACTGCAGAAAACCTTCTTCCCGAGTACAGCCAGTTTTCCGACTGTCGAGTTTGAATGTAGACATTCAATATCATTCCCAGCTGAAAATTTCTGTACAGAAACCTCGGAGGATCCTGAATATGTTCCTGCACACGAAGCTGCACACGAACCTGTATGGTAATCTTGACGGTTCATGTACAGGAATTTGGCGAAAGAAACTGTACATGTTCCTTCACAGAGTGATTTGAGAAGCGGGTTTATGCACAGGAACTTGCTACGGGTCCTATACATGAACCTGCATAGGAACAAATCCGCGAGGGTTCGCTAGTAGCTTGGCTCTCTCGATAGTAAGTTCGATCTTTAAGGGAATAAAGGTAAAGCAACTTTATTGCTGTAAGAAACATGCTTCTTTGTCGGTGCAGGTTCCATTGCAGGATCATGTACAGTTTCTTTCGCCAAATTCCTGTACAGGATCCTTCAAGATTACCTGTGCAGGTTCGTGTGCAAGATCGTATCCAGGAACATATCCAGGATCCTCCGAGGTTCCTGCACAGGAATTTTCAGCCGGGTTGAGTGTACATAGTCATCCTCGGCGTCAAAAATCCTGACTGACATTATTAGTTAAACGCAGTGAAAACATGACCTGGGCATTAATCCGAACGGATGCCCATCCCAGTGTTAGCTGCGCTCGGAATGGATTAACGTCCGCGATTTTGCCCGAGTTTAGATTCACCACGCAGCTAATGCCGTCGGTTAAACATTAGATGTATCATTGTTTCACTAAAATTAACATTTAACAACAAAATCTTCATATAATTAGAAATAATTCAAACTATAAAATGCAAAATTGTACTTATAATTGTAATACCTGTGTATTGCCAGTAGACACAGTTTTATTATAATAATCTAGCGAGGTTCTTGGAGCTTCTCAAGTTACCAGGCTGCATTGAAAAATGTCGCTGAGTCTGAAAGACAAAGTTTCCAAGGTTCTCCTCAACAACAGGCTGTCCGGTTACGTGCACTTTAACAAACTGGCCATGGAGCTTAAGTCGCTGATACTGAGGCCCGGCAAGGTTCGGAAGATGCGGAACTTCCCCGCAGACTCCACCAATATAACCATCCTTATCTATTATTCGTTCACCGTCAGGAATTTCAAGTTCTGGAGAAAAGCGAGAAGAATAATTCATCAAATTGTCCCTCGGGTAAGTCTACAATAGTTTCTCCGGATATATGCACTTCTATACGACGAGTACGAGTGCTATCGGCATATACTGGATGCGCTTTACCGTGATTATCCATGGCTCCAATTTTAAAATCGTCTACTATTACTGGATAGCGGCCATCACATACGGGTTGTGCAGAACTTAATTCTGTGAACAGCCAATAAAAAGGTGTACACTTTAATTAAAAATATCAATTTTTTACATTTTCTGATAGTCAAATGCTATTTTATTGAACATATTGGTATAAAATTTTACCAATCTATCGGGAACGTAGGCTTACATACTCCTGAAATATGTGACGTGGAGCGAACAAACCAGCTTGTGGGCCGAAAATATGTTTCCGATAAAAAGCAAATCAAAGTGAAAAGAAGACAAACAAGTATAGCAAAAGGACCCTCGTGCTTTGAGCTCCAGAAAATGCATTTTTGATCGTCGAGCAATGGGGATTTTCTTATTCAAAAGCGGGATTCTTCATTATTCAGAATCAATAAAAACCGGAGAGTAGATTTTTGGCCCTAAGGCTGGTTTCTTCGTTCCACGTCACACATGATGTTCACTCTCTCTGCAAAGAGAGTGATGTCCCATGCAATCATGTAAAATGTCTTATAATCCAATGCAATCCCTCACTGAAAAATCGTTAGTTGGGCCAACTATTTAGTTTGTGAGATAGGGTACTGCTATTTTATTAGTTGGGATAACTATTTCCTTAGTTGCTGGTACTAATTGAATAGCCACTGCAACTAATGAAATTGTCGTACTAACTAATAAAATAGCAGTGCCATATCTAACTAAATAGTTGGCCCAAGTAACCATTTTTTTCAATGCTCATAATTCCATGCAATATCAATACAATCCCATGCAATCCTTTGCAATGCTATGCAATCTTTTACATTCCCTTGTATTTAAACTTGAAGATTGGTAAGGCTGCTGGTGTACCCAGCTGATAATTCCTGTACAGAAACCTCGGAGGATCCTGGATATGTTCCTGAACACGAACCTGCACACGAACCTGTGCAGGTAATCTTGACGGTTCCTGTACAGGAATTTGGCGAAGGAAACTGTACATGATCCTGCAAAGAAACCTGTATGCAAGCTACTTTTAAATGATCATGTACAGGTTCCTTCACAGAGTGATTTGAGAAGCGGGTTCATGCAAAGGAACTTGCTCAGGGTCCTATACATGAACCTGCATAGGAACTAATCCGCGAGGGTTTGCTAGTAGCTTTGCTCTCTCGATAGTAAGTTCGATCTTCAAGGGAATGAAAGAAAAGCAACTTTATAGCTGTAAGCAACATGACTTTTCGCGACGGCTTTCTGTAAAGGACCCCATAAATGTTTCTATACAGGAACCCGCACCTCAATTTACTTCGCAAAGGAACTTGGACAGGAACTGATACTAAATCATTTAAAGGTTCCTTTGTCGGTGCCGGTTCCATTGGAGGATCATGTACAGTTTCTTTTGCCAAATTCCTGCACAGGATCCTTCAAAGTTACCTGTGCAGGTTCATGTGAAAGATCGTGTCCAGAAACATGTCCAGGATCCTTCGAGGTTCCTGTACATGAATATTCAGCTGGAGATGGTATTAACGATGAAATGCTTAAATAAGGTGGCGAATATATAACTCACAGGCTGTGCGAGTTGATAAATGGAACCGCCGGATCGTAGAAGGGCATATGAGGTGTCGTCTATAAACTATGTACGTTACCAATTTCAGGCGATTTTTGAATCCTTCGTCCCTCCTCGTTGATAACTGTAGTTTTGTCTTCAGCCCCCCTCCCCCCAAAAAGTGACATAGTCCAAAATTTCACCTTCAAACAATTAGTTTAATTATTTATTTAAACAATTAGTTTAATTATTTATTTAAACAATTAGTTTAATCATTTATTTAAACAATTAGTTTAATTATTTATTTAAAAAATTAGTAGTCAATGATCAAAAAATATGAATTCGTAACAAACTACCCTGTTAGAAAACATTTTTACAAGGAAGTAGAATATTTCTAAAACTGCATTTTTTTCATAGCATTTATAAAATTTAACAGAAAAGTATAGTTAAATACAAATAGCTAACTTTTTATTAATATTTTCTTTGTTTCGTTGTAAAAATCTGCAAGGTATTACAGAAAAATACAGGATTTAACTTTTTTTTTTTATTTGGTGTTTGAGGTCATAAAAACACTTTTAATTTTACGTACATTATTGTGGAAAAGTAGGAATTTAAACAAAAATATACATTTTCACGAACAATACTTTCAAATCCGCATCAACATTTCCACTAGTACTTTATTGTCAATTTTTGTGGGATATGTAATATATAAAATTCAACAAAAAACTACAATTAAAAAAAATATTACACTTTTGTCAAAAACTTTTTTCTATTGTAATAAATCACATTGAATTGTAGTTAGATTATTGAAAATTGAACAATAATTGATTTCACAGGACGATTACCAATCTGTTCAAAATTAAACAAGTTACAGATTTTTAACAGATTTTATAATGAAACGCCTCATAAAACGCCTCAGTATTTAAGAGATCAGGTATCCTTTTTTCGAAAAAACGGATATGAAGCTCTTTATCAACAAGAAGAAGAGCAACATCCTCCAACGAATATTCCACCCGTTACAGCACGACCACCTTTGCAGATAGCCGATAATGCCAACATGAGAAGTAGGAGATCTATCCACCAAAAAGTCTTCCTCAGGATGGAAAAATTAGTTGAAGCTAATACTGCTGTCCCCGTATTGCACAGCTTCAGTTTAAAATTAAAACGGCGAGACGACATGCATAAAATATTCAGTGCGTGATTAGCTACATAATATCGAATAAAAAATTCACTCCAAAAGTTAGGGCACTTCCTCGAAACTTAAGGAAATCAAATCACACGCTGAACAAATGTAAACTGTTGACCATCAAGCAGCACAGGACGCAAAAGATAAGATCTCTTTCAACAGCGAAACAGCGCCTTGATCGACGAGCCAAGTGGATTCAGGAAAATTCCACCTTTTCTACTCATCCTTCCCGTCTGTTCAATAAAGTGTCACGTGCCGTTAAAAATCCGCCTAGTCGAAAAGAGATTCAAGTCTTCTCGGAGCAAGTATATGGAGATACTTATCAGCTGAATGAAGACGCTTCTGATATATCACTCTTTCGTAACTTTTGCCGAAGGCAAAGGTTACAGGGTCCAGAGGAAGAGTGTCCAATAATTACTGCTAAAGAAGTTAAGAAAGCTATCGCTAGAACTAAGAACTTTTCAGCGCCAGGACCAGACAAAATCAACAAACTTTGGTGGAAGAAGTTCACTTCTACGCACCAGCATCTAGCTCGTATATTTACTACTTTCTTAAACGGAGAACAACCCGTCCCGCAGTGGTTAGTGGAAGGACGCACGGTATTGATCCCTAAGACCGGAGATTTGTTAAGTCCAAAGAACAACAGGCCCATATCTTGTTCAAACACCAGCTACAAGCTATTCACTGGCATCCTCAAAGAGAGGATATTAACATCTATCGAGCCAGTATGGAGAGCATAAAGGTGCATCCAAAAATAGTGAGATGCATAAAAGAGCTTATGCTCTTGTGGCGGACAAGATTTGTCATAACATCTGGCAAAAGACAAGTCACTACAAGCTATGTCACATATAAGAGGGGGATCTTTCAAGGAGACTCTCTAAGTGTGATACTTTTCTGCATCTCCCTCTTGCCTTTATCTATTGTGCTCCGAGGCAAAAGCTCTGGATACCGATGTAGCCCGCCGAACAGAAGAGAATACAAGGTCAACCACCTTTTATACATGGACGACCTTAAACTCTTTGCTTCCTCGAAAGAGGACCATGACATCCTTGTAGATGCCGTAAATAGGTATTCTAAAGCGATTGGCATGAGCTTCGGACTGTACAAGTGTGCCTGCGTCCTACATCAAGGAAGACTAGAAACTACATCATCGCGTGACGATCAGGATCTTCAAGTCATAGGCGGAAATACCATTCAACATCTTGGTATTGGAGAAACATATACATATCTTGGAATACCGTGAGCGGAAACCCAAATTGTGCGTGTTTTAAAAATGGCCCTTGGAAAAAGATATCGCCAAATTCTCAAAAAAATGTGGGCTTCCGAATTATCTGGAAAGAATAAGATCCAGGCGACCAATATGCTGGCCGTTGCTATACTACTCTACACGTTTGGTGCAGTAAAATGGAACGTCGATGAGTTTTGAAGCAACTTGACCGAAGCACACACAAGATGACGATAATCCATCGAAGTCTTTATCCTAGATCTTCCGTACCTCGAATATATCTCCCTCGAGATAAAGGGGGTAGAGGCTTGCTAAACTTAGAGTGTCTTCATCGAAGAACGGTTCTGGCTACAGCCTGCTCAGTTCTGAATAGCACACTGTTAGAAAAATCTCTACTAAATTTAGCATACATGTAATGGAAGCAAAAATGCACAACATGAAATTAAATTTAGTATACCAGCGTACAGTAAATTTAGTATATTTATACTGAATTTAGTACACGCGTATACTAAATTTCATATACGTGTATACTAAATTTAGTAAGAATATACTAAATTTACTGTACGCTGGTATACTAAATTTAATTTCAGGTTGTGCATTCTTGCTTCTATTACAAATATACTAAATTTAGTAGAGAATTTTCTAACAGTGCACAGATTCCCTTATGCGACTCGTACATCAACATGAAGTCGCCAATGCTGCGCTGTTTCTATACCGTGCCGCAGATAGGGCCGTACGTATAGAGAAGAGCTCTCGATAGGTCTGTCCAACATGTTTCTCAAGTCTGCTGGATTGAGATCGGAGACTGAGGGATTTCTTTTTGCCTGTCAAGACGGCGTTATAGACACCTTAGTTTACCGCGAGCGCATAATGAATGTACCTGTAAGCGATACCAACTACCGAGCATGCAAGCAAGAGCCAGAAACACTTGGACATGTTCTCAGTGGATGCTCTAAATATGCACGCTACGGTACATAGAGACACAATGCGGCTCTAAAAGTGTTATATTACCATCTTAGGCACTTCTATGGTGTTGATCTATTGCCCGTCTTGCCATACGCCCAGGGGGATCTGGAGTCCGTTGTGGAGAATGATCAGTGTAAGATCTACTGGAATTTCTTATTCTCTACCACTCAGCGTATCAATGCTACGAAACCTGATATTGTCCTCCAAGATCTGAAGAACAAGATTATTCACGTGATTGAATTCTCGGCACCAGCCGATGGTAATATCACGGCAAAGGAGGGAGAAAGGGCGAAATATCAAGCGCTTCTTTTCGAGCTGAGCAGGCTGTACCAAGGCTACAAAGTCCATCTTGTAGTTCTCATAATCGGCTGTCTTGGAGGTATGAACGTGTATGAAAGCTTCATTTATTAGCCAACTCAACAAGATTCCGACTTGCCAGCGTCAGGCTGTTTTGGTTGTCGACGCACAAATTGTTATCCCTCAACTCAAACGATTCGATTAATTTTTAGCATTTTTACTTCGCTCTACTGAAGAATGAGTTTTAAATTTGCATCGAAAGTATTAATTATGTATATAGTAAGGATGAAATGACAAATCTTGGAAAGGAATATTTATGAGAACGAGAACGATTTATGAGAAAAATCATTGAAAATTATTTGAACATGTAACAGGCCTTATAAAAAGATAGTTTGTTCTTTTCGACATATGAAAATAAATGTTTAATCTTTTCCCCTTTTTCGTAAGAAAATCACCCTATTTCCATTTACTATTATATTTACTATTATATTATTTGTTGGTAATTCATCTTTTTTGATTGATCGAAAGATCAACTACTTTGTTGGAAACTGACACTCTTTGGGTTCAACATTAATTTTTTAAACTGAGAATGTAAATATTCCATTTTTGCTTGAAAAATAATTTTTCTAATGCAAATTCAACTATTTGATTAAAATTTAAACGACTTTGTTTAAAATTTATTCATTCGGTTCAAAATTTAAGTATGTTTTTAAAAATTGATCTTTTTTAGTTGAAAATTTGTCTGTTTGGGTAGAAAACTAATCTTCTTGTTTGAATTTTTCTCTTTTTGTGTTAAAAATGCAACTGTTTAGTTAAAAATCAACTTCTTTGTTAAAAATTTATGTTTTTGGCATGAAAATTCAACTGTTTCATAAATAATTCATCTTTTGGCTTTAATGTTCAACAATTTGAATGAAACTTTTTTTCTTTCTTGACTGAAAAATTCCTATTTGTTGAAAATTTGTCTTTTTGGTTGGAAAATTCAACTTTTTCCGATTTATGTACCCTAAGTACGAACAAACTTACAGTCGGATTTAGAATCGCAAATAATGATAAATAAAAAAGGACACTGAATTACGATTATATTAGTAAATAATAAAGCATAAGAATATATCCGATTTAAGTATTACAACTCATATATATTTATTCTTCTTACAGAACTATCATTAAAAGCATACATATTATTATAATTATTATTATTACGGATAGATTGAGACATATAAGTCCCATAGCACTGAGTTCTACAACCTTTGCACTGTTCAAATTTTTACTTCACTAAGGCGGGCTGCATCGGACTTTTTATTATATAGAAGTATTCGCATTTGCCTGGACGTTTAGTCAGGGGAGACGAAAACTGTAGAAAACCTACTTCCTGAGTACAGCCAGTTTCCCGACTATCGAGTGTGAATGTAGACATTCGATATCATCGAGTGTCCAAAGTCAATATTAATACTTAAACGCAGTGAAAAATACGACTTAGGTTTTATTCCGGTCGATTGAGCATCGGATGTATAATTATTACACTGAAATTAACATTCAACCACATAATCTTCATGTAATTAGAAATAATTGAAACTATATAATGCATGAATATACATCATATATACCTGTGTATTGCCAGCACACATAATTTGATTATAATTGTCTTGTGAGACCCACCCTACGTAACATTTGCTTAGCTTACAAAAAAATACAGCTACTCTGGGATACATATTTGAATATTATTAAATCAATCAGACGTACCGAGTTACAACCATCATTTATTTCATTAGGAACCAAATTGCGAAACCATTTTTTTAATTATTATTTGCATCTGAGCCGGCATGGGCCTGCATCAGTGTGATCCAGGCAATCCTTGTTAGAACATAATAAGGATCTCCGGTTACGTGCACTTTAACAATCTCGCCATGGAGCTTTACTTGATGACATGCACCATCACTCACTCGGACTGCAATAATATAACCCTCGTTATCCAATATTCGACGACCTAGAGGAATTTGGATTCCTTGAGGAAAACGAGCAGCAAGATAGGCCTTCATCATTTGTTTAAATTGTTCGGCAGGTAATGCTTCAATAGGCTCTCCGGATGTGTGCACTTTTACTCGACGCTCTATCCATGGTTCAGTGCTTATAAAGCCCCTCTCAAATACTGGATGCTCTCTACCGTAATTATCTATGGCTCCAATTTTGAAATTATGTACTACTACTTCATGACCGGGAGCACACACGATATAAGCAGAACCTAATTCTGTAAACAGCCAATAAAAAGATGTACATTTTAATTAAAAATATCATTTTTTTCCGTTTTTGTGGACAGTCACATGCTATTTTATTGAATATATTGGCCTAAATTTTTAATATTTCATCGGGAGCGTGGGGCTTATGAAATATAGGGTTCACTCTCTTTCAATCTCATGCAATTTCGTGCAATCCCATGCAATCATTTACAATCCCTTATGATCCAATGTTTTTAAGATATGGCACTACTATTTTATAAGTTGGGACAACCATTTCTTAGTGGCTGGTACTCATTGAATAGTCACTGCAACTAATGGAATTGTTGTATCAACTAATAAAATAGCAGTATCAACTTATAAAATAGCAGTGCCATATCTTACTAACTAAATAGTTGGTCCAGGTAACAATTTTTCAATGTTTATAATCCCATGCAATATCGATGCAAATCCATGCAATCTTTTACAATCCCTTGTAATCTCCCCATAGGAACACATATTTGAGGAAATTCTGTGTATAGGTCTCTAATGATTTTCTTATAATTTTTTCGTCATTCTAGAAAAATTATTATAGAAAATCATATAATCATAGAATCATATAATCATATAAAAAATATAGAAAAAATGGCTTAATGGTATACATTAGAAGAAATTAGTATATGAAAAAATAATGTTAAAACATTAAAAGATTTGATGCAAAAAGTAGAGAAACTACGAATGAATGAATAAATTATTTATTTAGCGTAGGATTTCAAAGAAATTTCAAAGAAATTTCACAGGATTCTACAGATTTTAGCGAGTTGCAAGAAATTTAAAAGAATTTCAGAGAATTTTCAAGGATTTTAAGCGGTTTTGTCAGATTTCACAAAAAATGCACGGTATTATATCGATTTTCAAAAGATTACAAATATTTCCACGGATTTTCAGGAACATTATAAGATTTCGAAACATTTCAAGGGATTTCGGAGGAATCTAAAGATTTCCGAAGATTTCAAGAAATTCCGAAGGATTTCAAAAGATTTAAGAAAATCGCAAGGGATTTCGAACAATTATGTAGGATTTATAAGATTTCAAGAAAATTCACAGAATTTAAAGTATTATTTTGCATCTCCAAGGATTTCAAAGAATGTAAAAAAGTTCGAGGGATCTGAAAATTTGTTCGAAAACTTGAATAAATAAGATAATTAAATTTATGTTAAATTGGTTTTTAATGATTTCTATTTATTTTAATGGATTTTTACAAGCACCTAATATTTCAAGGGATTTTAAGGGATTTCAAAGGATTTCAACAGGTTTCATAGAATTTTGTAGGATTTCCAAAGATTTCAAGGATTTTATTGAATCTTCGAGGATTTCAAAGGATATGAAAGATTTCTAGGGATTTGAACATTTTTTCGAAAACTTTTTAATGAGTAAGTTATTTTAATTTAAATTCAAGAAATTTTAAATGATGTCTACTTATTTTAATGGATTTTTAAGATTTACAAAAATATTTAAAGCAATCTCACCAAATTTAAAGTATTTATTAAGTTTCCGAAGATTTCAAAGATTTCTAAGGATTTGAAGTTTTTTTATGAAGAACTTAATTGAATAACTTTAATTTAATGTATATTCAAGAGTTTGCAAATGTTTTATACATATATAAATAAATTTCACGATGACCAAATATCTCAAGGGATTTTAAGGGATTCGGAAGTATTTCAAAGAATTTCAAAGAATTTTGTAGAATGAGAAAGGGATGAGCATTTTATCAAAAGATGATTTTTCATGAAAAAAGAATCTAAAAAAAGTTTTTAATCACTTTTCTGTATCTTTTGCGTTTTCTTCGAACTTTTCGCAAAAATATTGATAAATTCGGCTATAATAATTGTATTTTTCTTAAAACAGTAAAATTTTCTGATATTTTTCAGAGAAAAATAGATTGTGTAAGTCTATAAACTATAAGTCTATAAGTCAAGTGGACCAATTTGCTTTGACTTTTTACGTATCTCGTCTCGTTGTTGGAGAAAAATGCTCAATGTTTTCTCTTGATTAGGATGCAGGAACAAGATAAATTCTTTAGGGATAAATGCAACATATTAGTACCAACTTAGAAAAAAACCGAAAAAAACTATGGCTTTTTTAAGAAAATTGAGTTTATTAGAATCAAGAAGAAAAAGTCAAATATCAATATTGGTTTAGAAATTTCTTTTTGTATAATCGGTAAAATGCGGGTTGTCGAAAATCGTTGAGATTCATTGTTGGAATGGTGTTTTTGTTTGAATCTGTGATTTTCGGAATAATTAATTGCGCTATTGGATTCTAAGGAAAAAATGACAAAGTTCACGTATTTTATAATATCAATGAATGGATTTTATGTATTTTTTTCCTAGAATTCAACGGCCTTATTAGTTTTTCGGCAACTGTTAGATTTCTTATTCCTCATCACATGATATAATGTATATGTGGCATACATTTCGTAATGGTTAAGTAAGGTCAAAATAATAAAATTTGCGTCGGAGAAAGAAGCCTTGGCAGAGATAACGTTGGTTCAACAAATATCTGTTTTACTGAAAGCTTTGTTTAAACTGTGAGCATAAATGTTGAAGTTGCTTGTTAGATGCGATATAAAATATTAGTAATTGAAAACTAAGAGATTCTCTACAACTCTACTATTCCCAATGTTGGAAGTAACTTTTCATATTGCTGAAATCGTTAAACAATTTTTAAACAAATAATTTATTTGAAGATTATTCACTTTTTTTCTAAATTGATCATAGAAGAGTTGTAGCGAATGTTTTCCCGAAAAAAATAAGCTATGATTGATTAATGTTTAATTTTCTTTTTAATTCGTAAGAAGCGACAGTAAGAAATAATTCAATTACAAAAAATAT